>CM067359.1:155191136-155210136 GCA_034401795.1 Chaetoderma sp. LZ-2023a
CATGATTCTGAAGTTGCTGGGAAATCTTCACAGGCAAACTGTTGATGCACCTCACTCTCAAAGACGGTGAAGAAGAACAACTGTAGTCAGATGTCTACTAGATAGTCATAATAGCTAATACATTTAATTAAGCAGATTGTTGAAAATGTCCGTTCGGTAATGGAAGTTTGAAAGTTGCCCGTAACATGAAGGGCTACAGTTGTAGTTTATAATTAGACAAAACATGTACATTCCTGGGTACACCATATATGGTACACCACATAGTTCTTGAGGCATACCAGGCAGAGTCCCCCCAGACTGCAGCCTAAAAGTTAATTAACACATGCGCAGAAGTTTGATCACCACTTTTGCGTGGTTCAGAAGATCTGATGAGTTGTCCACCAAGATTCACCACTCGTTCTACATATTGAAGAAATTACATCAGGGCCACGAGGCCCATCCGCAGGAGGGTTCCTCTGAAGTGTTGGTAGTGAGGGACTCTTCTATTTAATTAGTTGGCCCCGGATGGCCGTCCGAGGACTTACAAAAACTTAGATGCGGATGTTCCGACTGCGGGCCAAAGACTAAGAACTGAAATCCGAGAGTCACTGCTGTGGCTAATAGGGAGCCAAAGTCAGTAAGGAGTTACTCGCATCTTGCACTGCTCTGGCCACACAACCTACCACTTGTTCTCTCTCGCCGAAGTGTGGTCTTGATTCTTGATTTTTCGCTCCTTTTATACTACTCATGACGTCCGGGGCAGGACGCCCAGCCAATCAGCGGGCAATCTGTAGCCAATCAGCATACAGATAGAAAGGGCGAGGATGCTATCACATGATAGGTATCTTCCCCATTCATTTAGTACGTACACGCGTTTACGACGTCCCAGTAATATTTTGAAAATAATTTCGATGAGCTAAATTAGGACAACTCGCCGATTTTAAAAAGGTAAACAGTTTTGGAATCCTCGTCTCATTCCGGTCCTGATGGGTACCAAGAATGACGAGACCAGTTAAGTTTAAAGGGATTACGTGCACCAACCCGGTACACTTTAATATGCATTCTCTCCCAACGCTAACACGTGTTGTCAGGGAAGCTCTGACGCACGCACATGCGCGATACGCATGCATATGCGCGCTACGCATGCACATGTGCGCTATGCGATCTCACGGACTTAGACATTTCATAGAAAACCTCTCATATGGCTTTATACACGCATACTATCCTACTCAGGGGGTTGTGCTTGGAACGTACCCGGAATGGTCGTTCCATACCCAGCTGAGCTGGGATGGTCCGTACCAATCCGGCCGATACACCATCTGTTACCATGCATTGATCAAGCTTTGGATTCCTTGGGTAGAGCCAAGTGGTTCTGCACATTAGACCTTGCATGTGGTTATTGGCAGGTGGCCATGGAGGAAGCCGATTGTGCGAAAATGGCCTTTACATGCAGAGATGGCCTGTTCGAGTTCCATAAAATGCCATATGGCTTGTGCAATGCCTCTGGGACATTCAAACATTTGATGGAGCAGGTTCTGATCAAATCACAATGGTAGATCTGCTTATGCTATCTGGACAACGTACTTGTCTTTGACTCTTCGTTTGAGCAAACCGTGACCAATATGGACGAGGTGTTGGAATGGTTTCATAACGCCAGCCTAAAGCTCAAGCCAAAGAAATGTTATTTCCTCAAAAAAAAGTTTGAATTCTTCGGACATGTAATCTCTGCCGATGGAGTGGTTACTCAACCCGAGAAAATACATGCAGTGGCCGAGTGGAATACTCTTGTTTCAGTGACCAACACCAGGAGCTTTCTCAGCCTCTGCCAATACTGTCGCCGATGCATTTGTCCCTTTAGTGAAATTGCAGCTACCTTGTTCCAAATAACCGAAAAGGACAGACCCTTTGAGTGGACAAGTGAGTGTGAGGAAGCTTTCAAGGTGCTGAAAGCTCAACTAACCACCTCGCCAATTCTTGCCCACCAAAACCATAACATCGATTTCATTCTGGACATGGATGCCTCTGCTTTTGCAATTGGTGCTGTTCTATCCCAAGTCACAGAAGATGGATCTGAGCAGGTATTGTCTTATGGATCATGTACATTATATAGCGCCAACAAGCATTACGTGACCACTAGGTCGGAATTATTGACTGAGGTATACTTTACGAAGTATTACAAACGTTTTCTGTATGGGTGCCAATTTACCCTATGTACAGATCATGCTTCCATACGATGTCTCATGAATCTAAAGAACCATGAGGGTGAGATAGCGAGCTGGCAGGAATCCCTGCAGGCCTATAACCTCACAGTCGTTCATCAACCCGGCAAACTGCATGGTAACGCCGATGCCCTCAGCCGAATTGGACTTGAGAATGAAAGTGAAGTGGCTGAAACCGGTATGCATGATCCACAGCCAGGCCCCCATCTTTCCAGAACTTTGTTACGATGACTGGAATATGGCTGTGATTGCCAACGAACAGGCAACAGACCCGCATACAAAACACACATACGTGTGGATCCTGAAGGGGGTATGCCCTCCCAAGTAATCGATGAGTCCCTTGTCAACTGCAGAAAAGTATTACTACCAATGATATACAGAATGTCATGTGCACAATGATGTTCTGTATATCAATAACCGCATCGTAGTCCCCGAGCGTTTCCGAGTCATGATTCTCGAACAATTGCATGACAACGCTGGACATTTGGCCGTCGAACATACAACAGAACAAATCAAGAACTGATTCCATTGGATCAATATCCGTAATAGTGTAACGGCATGGGTGGCCAAATGCGTACCCTGTCAATGCCATGCTGTTGGGAAAACACACTCCGCACCTTTACAGGTTAGAATTACCGGTATGCCGTGGGAGCGAGTAGCTATTAATGTGCTCGGTCCATTAAACACGATGGATAACGACAACAAATACGTCTTCATGCTCCAAGTTTACTTCATGGAGTGGGTGGAGGCATTAGCTTTGCTGGACCAAGAGGTGGCCACAGTGGCTGATGTCCTAGCCAGAAATGTCTTCTGCCATTTCGGCATGCCTTATGAGTTACACTCGGATCAAGGTAGCAATTTTGAGAGCTGATTGATCGCTGAGCTCTGCAAATTATTCCATATAGTCAAAACCCATACGATAGTAGAGAGGTTTAACAGAACCTTGGCTGTCATGTCGACTAAGGAAACGCACATTGACTGCCAAGATTGGGATCTTCAGCTCCCATATGTTCTCATGGCATACCACACTTCTGTGCATACCAGCATGGGCTTCACCCCTGCTAGGTTAATGTTAGGCCACGAGTTAGCCTTACCATTGGATCTAGCCATGCCGGGAATCCCTGGGAAAATGAACTCGCCATCTCTTTACGTCAAACTCATCCACCAATGGATAGAACAAGCCCATGAGCTCGTCAGAGACACCCTTTCCACTGTCCACCGATGACAGAAAACGTGGCATGATCGGCGTATACATGGAAACCCCTGAGGCCAGAAAGATGGGTTGGGTTCATGATACCAGACGTTCTGCAAATGTATCTAATAAGCTGAGTTACCAGTAGAAAGGTCCCTATGTCGTAGTAGGTAAGAAGTCAGACGTGACATACCTGATCCATGCCCTGGATGGTCTGACTTGAGTCATCCACTTCGATTGGCTTAAGCCCGGTGTTGGCGATGATCCAGAGCCTTGACCTCAGTCATCCACTTCAATCGGCTTAAGCCCTGTGTTGGCAACGATCTAGAGCCTGAGCTCGGGCTTGGTGACATGCACAACATGGGCACCCAGACCAATGTCTCTACAGAGACAGATACTTCCGACATTAACCTCCAGCGCGATGACTCTAGTTCGTCCCCTCTCCTACCAAGCCAGGAGGTGGGCCAACCATTTGTTAATGATGAGGACGATGATGAGATTCATGCTCGCCCTCTCCCACCTCAGCTCGGGTCTACCAGGTCTGGTAAGCCGTATCTGAAGACCTTTTCGTATTTACCGTCCAAGAAAGGTGGTGGAAGAGTTCTTCTTCTTTCCATTCCCCTCCACTTCGTGCGATGTCCCCGATTATCGAGATGCCACAGGCTGAAGTACAAGTTACTCCCCGCAGTTCTGCTTCTGGTGAGGTGGCACATATAATAGCTAGCATGGAAGTGAGAGCCCGATGAGGTCTTGGCCTGTTATCCTGAGCAGGTGAACCGCGAAACTTGACGCCAACCTATCCATATCCCAGTCCATCAAATCCCCATTGTCGTACCCAACCTTCACTAAATGACACCCTCATCCATCCCTGCCATACCAACTCCAATCCTAATGGCACCCCATCAAGTAGCCATACCAACTCCCCTCCAAATGGCACCCTCTCAAACTGCATCGAGTTCAGACATCACGTTTCCCATTTCCCTCACACTCCACTCATCGTCAAAAGCTGGTGGTGCTTCTGATATCAGAGAACGTACATCCCCCGGGAGATCGCCTGATTCCTCTCATAGATAAGGGAAGCTTGGCAGCCCGCCGATCCAGTAAACGCTGGTCATATATATTACAAGTGGTTCAGTAACTTAAACTGCGAACATTCCAAATTGGTACTTCATAAGACTGTTATGATTCTGACAAATACGCTACCGCGCTCAGCAATTATTATCACCTGAGCCAGGTCTACACATCACCAAAATCTAAACAGTCATTCACATGCAAGAATTTCAAATTCTCTAATAAAAACAAATCTTTTTCCGACTCTTAGAAGTTCGATCAAGGAATTACCGACACACACCCGCGATTACGGCAATACGCCTACCAAATATGCGCATATATAGTCTAACTGGTTAGAAAGTTTAAACCCAGTTCTCAAAAGTTATAATCGACATCTTGTTAATCCTTATCACGCCACCCATATACAGACATGCATAAACAAAGTACGTGCAACCTCTCCAATCTAGCCCTATGTCAAAACATCAACACCCTAATTCCGGTAAATTCCTTAGATTGTTATAGACAACTCGATGCCGGTCACCACACTCTACCACGTGCGCGTGGTGGGGAGTCAGAGCGGGGATGAGACTAGGCCAGCCTGGCAGGTGGTGACATCATCTTGCTCTTACCCACCCCCTCAGGCGACCTGACTTAAGGAATAATTAGGCAATTCTATAAGCATCTAAGGTAAAAACCGCATCATGCCAAAAGAAACAGGTGTTCCACAGGAATAAGTAGTGCACGTTTCTGCGGCCATAGGAAAATGGTTGATTTGGGAATAATAATGATGAAGTTTGCGTACCTGCCTTCCTATTTGTACCAAATTATTGGTGTAATAAGTACGGTGACCGTATTACACAGGGAGTATCCAGGCAATCAACTGGGTGTGGTCTCCCTCCAACCTGTGACGTCATTAAAAAGTATAAAAGGCAGGAATCTCGCCCAAAAATTCATCTTCCTATTCAGCCAGACATCAGGGAAGATTACAGCATTAGGATACTTTAATATTCAAAACCAAATTCAGTTCATAAACGTTTATTATTATTATTTTATTGAAGTTTTACTAAGTACAAGTTTTAAAGTCGGCGTTTCGCCAATAAGTTAGAAGTACAGTATGTCTTTGGCTAGTGAATTAGCCATATCAGCTATGTCTGACGATGAGCCTGACACAGCACCATCCGGCGGTCAGAGATTTTCAATTACCTGGAACCCGCCAGAGGGCAATCCGCATGTTTGAAGACATTTGCACGGAAACCCGAAATGCGTCACCATCTTGATAAGGACCAATTACTCCAGCATGGCTTTTGTCTGGATTGCCATGTCCTTTTCACCGCCCAATGATTTGGTACCACACATGCCGATAAGACAGGAAACAATGTTTCCATGGTAGCGTTAGTTAGTGGTGAGGAGGCAATGGACTGGAAGACATTAGGATCTATCGTCGCTTGTGAACCCACCTGGGTTATTCAGGGGCCGGTTAAGAAATGCTGTGTTCATGCACCGGCCAGTTCGGCAACGCTGAAGTCTAAATTAGTGTCATCTTTGGTGTCCATATTGGACTCTCTGTCTTCGCCAGATATTGTATGTCCCACGGAACATTCCATCATAACACCTATAATTCCATTAACATCACCGCCACTGGAAACTGCTTCGTCTTCAGGTCCAGTCATCAGGAAACCCACATCTCCTCAGAAACCGCATAGTGGTGTAAAGCGGCGAATCACCCACAAACCACCATCCATCGTCGCCGTGTCAGTACTGAGACAGTCATTACGGTATCTGGATGCAACTTGCATAACTTGCATGACGCAGATGTTGGGTAATAAAAAGTGCAAGATATTATCAGCTTGCCATATAATGACAGGGTCTGAAACAAAGTCAAGTTTTTCCGGAACGGTAAAAAGTACAGTTGGGTCATCATGGAATATGTTTGAGGATGTCACACCTGCATTGTGTACACTTGCAGAGACACCGACATCTGTTAATATAACTGCACATATAAGTTCTGAAGTGATTCATCAGCTTGATGTATGGCAGAGCAAGATATGAGAATGTAAACTCACTCAGACAGGCATTGTTCACAGAGAGAGGTATGGCAATAGAAAATATACTGCCAACAAAGGATGTCTTCCGTTAACATCTCCGAGTATGATACCAGGTAGAGCTTGTATGGGACCAGGCCCTACTTAAAGTGCCACCATTGCTCAACCCAGCTGGACGCTGGAAATAAAATCCGATGAGTGGGATGTAAGATGGATGATCCTTGCTGCCAGCTGGTGCAGCATGTCATGCTATGAGCAATTGTGGCTGTACGAAAGGCTGCAGAGGATGGTGTAGATGTATGAAGGAAACCCTGAGATGCACATTGCTCTATAAGTGGTGTGGCTCTGAGCATGAGGGCTAACCCTTAAATTGTGCGTCTAATATTGTACTGCTTTGAAGGAAGGAAACAAAATTCTGTGGTAATCATTTAATGCTATTGTGACACCAGTGTAAATTATTTAATGTTGTCATTATGAATTTTTATTTTTAACCTTTAGAAATTTGTACCATTCTGCTATTTTAGCACGTTAATTGTGTCCACTGCAGAAAAGGTACAGCTGAAAGATGTTGCTGTCTGTATCAATTCTCTCAAAGGGAATACCAGTATTCCTCATACCAGTTGCTAGAAATGATAATATCCGTGTTCGGCCAATAGTATATGGCTTAAAATAATCGCAAATGACACCATGAAAACGCTAAATTCATTTTAATGTCAGCCTTTCTAAGATTTGTGGTAAACGTACTCATGAGAAAACATTAAATGGGAAATCTAGCATTGTTTGAGCCAATTTAGAACAATTATCTTATAACAGAGCATCTGACTGGCCGTCATTTTTAAGATGGGTCAGTTTTGGCAGCAATCTCTGATTTTCTGAAAGTTTTCCGGAACCATTTTAAAACGGTACTCCTTCAATCAATAACCCAATTTCAACAAAACTTGGGTGGAATGGTCCTATGCTGGTAGGCTTCAACATATTAAACGAGTTTTGATTGGTCAATTTTTTGGTGGCCATCTTGGATTTTCAGCAAATCATTCATCATGTCTATTTAAATTCACATGGTTTAAATGCCAATGGTCCAGGTGAGTGCCACATGCCCTTGGGCCTCTTGCTAAAATTGGCTCAGTGTTTAATAAGTTGTCCTTTTTTTTCAGGTTTCAGAAAATTCCAGATGGCCACCAAATATGCCAAATTTTATTGATCCACAGCAACCAGGTTTTTTTACGTATCAAACCCACAACCTTGAGAATCCTTTAAAAAACCATTTTCAAGTCCTTGAATTTAGCCAGAATTGAAAATTCCCCAAAAAACTTGAATTTGTCATTATCCACCTTCCGCGGATATGGAAGAGCAAGCAGTCATGAAGGAATGGTCAACGGCTAGAAGGGGAGGTAAAGTAGGCTGCTAGAAGGGGAGGTAAAGTAGGCTGCTAGAAGGGGAGGTAAAGTAGGCTGCTAGAAGGGGAGGTAAAGTAGGCTGCTAGAAGGGGAGGTAAAGTAGGCTGCTAGAAGGGGAGGTAAAGTAGGCTGCTAGAAGGGGAGGTAAAGTAGGCTGCTAGAAGGGGAGGTAAAGTAGGCTGCTAGAAGGGGAGGTACAGTAGGCTGCTAGAAGGGGAGGTAAAGTAGGCTGCTAGAAGGGGAGGTAAAGTAGGCTGCTAGAAGGGGAGGTAAAGTAGGCTGCTAGAAGGGGAGGTAAAGTAGGCTGCTAGAAGGGGAGGTAAAGTAGGCTGCTAGAAGGGGAGGTAAAGTAGGCTGTACCTTACAAAAATCTGTAATCCTTTAACACTCGTATCGGCCCAAAACGGCTTCTGCACTGGTCTTGAGAAATGTCCATTTGCAGACCGAGACTATTTAAAAAAAATTACTACTGGAATGACTGGCTTGATAACCGTGCCAGTCATTCAAGTGGTAAATTTTCAAAAATAGTCTTCTCTTGTTCTGCAAATCGACCTTTTCTGAGAAAATTAAAATTTTTTTGTTGCCCTTAAAATCCATAAAGACCGTGAATTTAATTTTCAAAAATCTGTGGGAACCCTGTTTAATGGCCCTTAGTCCATAATCATACCTCCTAAATTTCAGCCCGAGTGTTCAGCGCTTCTGGAGTCGTTTTCATGAGAACTAAGTCATCCAAGATGGGCACCATACCATCTGGCCAATCACGTTCCCTTGAACAAACTTGGTTCAGCTCTTACCCTAGAGGAGCTTTATGAGTTTTGAATTGAGCGGTTTTCAGAGATTTTTAAAGATCCTTTAAAAAATCAGCCAAAATTCCAAGATGGCCACCGCCCAAATTTGCCGATCGGCTTCCTTTGAACACGCTTGCATTTCTATGCCCTAAGGATACTTCCTGCCAAATATAATTGAAATCGGCCCAATGGTTCTCAAGAAGACATTTTACATTTCGCAATGTTTTAGTAAGGGAGTTTTTGGTGGGAAAAAGATTCAAGATAGCCACCAAACTGTTTATCCGACAGTTTCGAAAGTGGAAATTTGAAATCAGCATACCCAAAAACGTATATAGAACCAATATTGGCTTCAAAATCCAATATGGTCACCAAAAATGCTACATTTTGATTGGTTCATGGTGGCAATGGGTTTTTTTATGAATCAACTTCCCTTGAGAAAACCTTAATGACTCTTAATGCCTTATCAGAACTTTTAAATTTCAGCCCGATCCATTCAGCAGTTATGTAGGTCATTTTCGTGAAAACTAGGTCATCCAAGATGGACACCGAAGCATTTGGCTATTCAAGTTCCCTTGAACAAACTTGGATTGGCTCTTGCCATAGATGATATTTTATAAGTTTTGAATCAATCAGCGGTTTCAGAGAACAATTTTTAAAGACATTTCTAAAAATTGCATAAAATCCAATATAGCCATCGCACCAAAATTGGCCGATCAGCTTCCTTTGAACAAATTTTGATCTCTAGGCCCTAAGGATGCTTCCTGCCAAATATAATTGAAATTATCCCAGTGGTTCTTGAGAATTCATTTAAAGAAAAGGTTGACAGACTTTTTGGCCAGGTGAGTTAAAAATGAAGGGAATTTTCGATCAGTATAACAATGATCACAGATTAATACAATATTCTTTATTCTGTACAATATATACAAAACAACTTTACATCATATGTCAATAACAACATCAGTCTTATATATATTCTGTCAGTTGCATTAACTCTTTAATGGTCAAGCTGGCCAAAACCAGTCAAAACCGGCCGCCACACCAGTCTTGATAAATGTCCATTTTCAGGCCAAGAGAAGAATTTAAAAAAACTTACCACTGGAATGACTGGCTCGATAATCACGCCAGTCGTTCCAGTAGTAAACTTTCAAAAATAGTCCTCTTAGAAAAAATTTGAATTTTCATAACAAATCTTGACCGCTAAAGAGTTAAGGCACAGTATTCTAAACGCCTAAATGATGGAGGATGAAATGTGCAGCTACTCGCTTAAATACAATTTAGTTGACATAAGTAACACCATTTCTTAAGACAATCTATTTACTGTTACCATAAGGTAGGTAATACTTTGAGCTGTACACGTTACCAAAGTCTAGCTAAATTTATGGTGAGGCAAGCTATTGCAGTTTGGTGTGTAAATGGAAAGCAACAAGCAGCAGTTAAATTAGTTTTAAAATATTCAACAGCTTAACACGCATAGCTACAACTGATTTATCCCTTGAACCCGATAATACTATTAATTTATAGGAAATTGCTTAGTACTTTTCTTAAATCAAAATCCATCCAAAAAAGTCCAGCATAGATGCCAAATGCTAAATTCTGATGTGTCATTGTCAGCCGTGCTTTACACATATCAACTTCCTGAATGATGCTGAAATCCGCCTAGTTTCAACCCGTTACATTCAGTAGTTCCGGAGAAGTTGTTTTCGTGGAAAATGATATCATCAAGATGGCTACCGAAGCAATTGAAAAATCCGCTTCTTTAGATCAAACCTAAATCTAAACATCCTATACATTAAATAGATTAAAGTTTTGGAGATTTTTAAAGACGTTTCTAAGAATAGTGCAAGATCAAAGATGACCATTGGCCAAATCAATCAATCAGCTCCATTTGGACAAACTTGGATCCCTATGTCCAAAGGCTGCCACTTGCAAAAATCTAGTTGAAATAAGTCCAAATGGTTCTTGAGAAGTCCTTTAAAGCTTCCCAAAATCTTCATATAGGAGATTTGGCGGGTAAATAATCCAAGACGGCAGCCAACCCATTTATCCAACCAAAGGGCAAAATTTGAAATTCTCATATTTATAAACATATATAAAGCAATTTTGCCATCAAAATCCATCTAAAAATAAAATCCAAATATGGCCTCAAAATGCTAACTTTTGAATGATCTATGACGGCAATGTTTTTTCACTTATTGGTTTCAACTGAACAAACATACGTTTCAGCCAGATCTATTCAGCTGTTCCGGAGAACTTATTTTTGTGAAATATGATGTCATCAATGATGGCCATCAAACCAAAAGACCAATCCGCTTCTTTTGAACACATCTAAATGCCCTTTAGACTTAATTCATCAGTTAGCAAGGGATTTCAAAGGCAATCTTAAAGGTACTTCTAAAAATAGCACAAAATCCAAGAAAGCTAACAGCCAAATCAGCTCCATTTGAACTTACATAAGACTCCTATATAGAAAGGATGCATCCTCTCAAATCTAGTTGAAAGCAGCACAGCGCATCTTGAGAATTCGCTTGAAGCATCCCATTATTTCCCTCTAAGTTATTGTGGGAAAATAAGGCCATGCCAATTGACATATATAAAACAACTTTTGGCATCAAAATCCATCAAGTAATAAAAAATCCAATATGTACACCAAATGCTGTATATCAATTGGTCCATGGTGGCCATGTTTTTTTTTACATATATCAACTATTCATTGAATAACTTTAATGGCTCTTAGTCCCTGATCATATTTCCCAAGTTTCTGCCTGATCCCTTCAGTTGTTCAAGAGGAAATGTCCTTTTTGTGAAAACAAATTCACCCAAGATGGCTTCCACATAAATCAACCAATCAAATTATCTTGGACAAACTCATTTCACGTCTTGCTCTAGATGAAGGTTCTTGAGTCTCAAATCAAGCAGTTTCTGAGATGAAGATGTTTAAATATGTTTTTAAAGATACCACAAAATCCGAGATAAATGTGTAGCTACTAGTGTTGTCCCATCGATTTGATGGATGATTGACTGCTTTGCATGTCTAAACAACAGATCGATCATGACTTCAGAAATCGGATTTTACTGCTTATAAATTTATGATATTAAAACTGCAGATGATTCTTTTTTTTGGCAATACCATTTTAATTTCATTTTAGAACTATATAACATAGTATTACTCCATACGAGTCCATAGTCTAAGACCTTCACAACACTGAAATAGTATGCTAATGTCAAAAACACCATACCAATAACCTGTTGAATATTTCGAAACTTATTTGACTGGAAGCTGTCGCTGCCTAAGTCAGCAACAGCTGCCAATCAAATTAGTTACAAAATATTCAACAGATTATTTCTTAAATTATTACAGTTAAATATCCATGAACATGCAATATTTATTGCATTCAAAATTTCAGAATGGGTAAAAATTAGAAAATGTTATGATCGATTATTAATTGATCATCGGTTAATATGTAAAACCAATCATTGATCACAAAAATAGTACCAATTCCCAACACTAATAGCTACCAGCCAAATCGATGTATCTGCTTCGCTTGAACAAACTTGGCTATCTATTGTCAAAAGACGGTCCGTCAAATTTTCTTGAAAATGGTCAGGTGATTTGTGAGATCATTTAATGGAATAAGTTGACAGACATAGATAACAGATGGTCCGTCTGTGAGATGAGATAATAAGCTGCAACATTTTACCCATAGCAAATTAGCAATGTAATACAGAAGATATAAAATCACAATTTATCACACACACACCCATAACCATCCCTCACCCCCATCCAAAAAAAAATGTCTACTAACTAGGCATAAATTTATAAAGAAATCGCCAATAATGTACAACACAATCGGCATGTTTAACAAGTAGTCTACCAGCCAAATCTAGAGGCTTAATTAAGGAGTTAGCACAAGTCGTGACAAATGCCAATGATACCAGCTATTAGGGTGGTCTATGTGGGTTATCACCAGGGTGGATGTAGGGTCTGAGTGGTGCCAAAAAATTTTACAGGCCCGTTTCCATGGTAACCAAGAGAAATTATCACAAATATATAAGGTTGTTTAAGAAAATTCACCAAATTTCTTTTTCACGAGTGAGATGACATACTTACCTCCCTAACACTCTTGATATACTAGTATATCGGCTCTAAATTCAATAATATTCAGAATTATTAAAGGTTATGTGCCCCTAATGGGCAGGTGGATGTACACAGTCATGCACATGACAGACCCCACCCACTGCGCATGCGCATACTGGTACTTCCGTTACTATATATTGGCTGACATAGAAGCAACTATTCAAATAACCAAAGGACCAGGCCTACGTGGGGTGGAGAGGCCGGGATCCTGTTAGGGAGGTAAGTATGTCATCTCACTCGTGAAAAAGAAATTTGGTAAATTTTCTTGTTTCACATCATGAGAACATACTTACCTCCCTAACACTCTTGATAAAAGCCAGAATTTGAAAGTCAATTTGGCGGGAGCGAGGCAAGGTCCTGAAAACCATCACACCCTCGAAGAGACTAGCTCTTTGAATTTTCAAGAGATTTAAAAAACATCTTAAATTGTATCTGAAACACAATCAGGAATAGAATTTTGCATCGGATAATCGACCGATGAAGAGAGATTGATAAAAAAACAAATGCGCTCCCCCACCCCCCCCCCCCCCCCCCTTTCTGAGGAAGTTTAGGAAAAAACGCTGCTCTAAATGACTAGCACGTTCTCTAATACTTGATGAAAAGTATTACTAGACATTGGAAAAAGAAGAATTGCTTCATTTTAAAAAAACTCTCTGAAAGAACCACAATTAAGAGACATTTACCATCACCATATTAAAAATAAAAAAATATGACACCATCACCAAGACAAAAAACAAAACGGTCACATATACTGACCTATGATGTCTTGGGCACGGCACTCATCTCTTCTCCCACTGGATGAAGAGAATTGTACCAGCTAATAGTAGAGATACCCTACCAACAAATGTGATATTTGTAAATAGCAGAGGAGGAAAACTAATTACAAATACACACCTCTCCTTTATTTATTTTCTGAGGACTGAGACGGCGAGCGGGTTAGATGTGTCATGAAGATAATGGTCGGTAAAACTTGATTCACAGTGCCACTGGGCTACTAACATGTCTTCAATAGAAACACTGCCGTGGAAGTTACCACACCACGGACACTATGAGCCTTGGCTCTATCTACTTGGATTCCAGTGGCTGTCTTAGGACAGAATTGAATACATTCTACTATCCATCTGGAAATAGTGTCTCTTGACGCCCTACCATGAGGTTCAATATATGACAACCATAGGGAACATGGGTCCATCCGCCAAACCTGAGTTCTTCTCTTGTACTTATTTAAAGCACGGACAGGACACCATACTTTAGCACCAGGATCATATCTGGTTAAAGCAAGTAAAATAACAGGTTTACTCGGATATTTTAAAGATTGATTCTTAGCCAAGAAATTCAATCTTGGTAGAAGCTTAAGGCCTTCACCTGTAACTATATAACGGTCAGGCTCAGCAGACAAGGCATGAATTTAACTCCTGCGTCTGGCTGATGCTGCCACAACTAAAAATACAGTTTTAAGTGTCAATAATTTTACAGATATAGCAATAAGTGGTTCAAAAGGTTTATCACTCAAAACCTGCAGAACCAGAGAAAGACTCCATGACGGTGTCAGTGGAGGATTTCTTGGTCTGAGATTGCTCATACCTTTAATAAGAGTATTTAAAACACTTACTTCATCACTTCACCTCTTTGCCAAGAATTAGGCTTAAGACTATAGGCATCATACAGGTGACAGAGAAAATCAGCTACTACCTGAATAGATGATTCCATCGGATTGATATATCTCTTTGAGCACCCTTCTGCAAATCTGTTGATTTTATAATTATATGCTCTGGAGGTTGACTCCCTTCTGGCTCTGGCCATGAAATTGGCTGCTTGCTCAGAAAAGCCCTCCTTAATCGCAGATTTTTTTACAACATCCATGCAGTCAATTGAAACATTGACGGATTGTTGTGAAGGGTCTTGCCCTGGAAGATAATATTGTCCATCAGAGGCAGAGGAACCGGATTGCAAACCAGAAGGTCCAGCAGGTCCATAAACCATGATCGGCTTGACCAATTTGGGGCGATCAGAAGCACTTGGCATTCCTCCTGCTTGATCTTTTGAAGAATCCTTGGAATCAGGATTGTTGGAGGGTATGCGTATGCATACATTCCCTTCCAACTGATAGCTAGTGCATCTATTGCGATAGCGCCTGGATCTAGAATCGGACAAACGTCGTCATCTTCGCATTCTTCTTCATTGCGAACAAATCTATGTTGGGCTTTCCCCAATGATTGAACAGGTAATCCGCCACACATTGATTTAGTTGCCATTCCGTAGGCAGAATGCTCATCCTTCGGCTCAATGAGTCTGCTAACAGATTCAGTCTTCCCGGAATATGAAATGCTTTCAAGGTGATCATATGATCCATGCACCAGCAAAGCAGCTGCCATGTCATCATACAGAGACTGGGCGACTTCGTTCCGCCCTGGCGGTTTATGTAACTCACTACTGTAGAGTTGTCTCAACGTATCATCACAAGTTTTCCCTCTACTTCTTTTAAGAAGTGTTCCAGGCCTAGAATTACAGCCCGCAATTCTAGCATGTTGATATGTTCCTTTGACTGTTCCAGATTCCAAACCCCTGATTTAGTGGCTTCTTCCAGGCAAGCTCCCCATCCCTCCATCGATGCATCCATAAATATCGTTACTTGAGGGTGGGGAGGGGTCAGCATGACGCCCCCCCCAGGAGATTTCCTTTCTCCATCCACCAATGAAGGTGATGAATGAGAGGGTCCAACACTTGAATGCGCGAGTCCAGTGATCCTGAACTCTGTGTCCACTGAGCCATGAGAAACAATTGAATCGGCTGCCTGAGGAATGGCTGGTTCCATTGAAACCATCAGACCTAACATTCTCAGATAGACTCATGCTAGAATATAACGACTGTTGCAAACCAACTGAATGCACGAGGAGATTTTCCACTCTCTCCTGGGATGGATAAACATATCCTATCTCCTGATCGAAGAACATACCCAGGTAAACAAACTTCTGGAATGGAGGCAGCTCTGATTTCTGAAAGTTGATTATCCAGCCTAAATTTGTGAGAGTTTTCAAAACTATCTCCAGATTTTCTGTCAAACTTTCTGGGTTGTGTGCTTTCAGCAACCAGTCGTCTATGTAAATGTGAACAGCTATATTTCTCCTGCGGAGGTATGCCGTGATAGCAAGTACCACTCGAGTGAAGACCCTTGAAGCCATTGAGATGCCGAATGGAAGAACCTTGAATTCCCATTGGCGTCCCTAAAAAGCAAATCTCAGGAACCGACAAAAACTCCTTGCAATTGGAATGTGGAAATAAGCATCCTTGAGATCTATTGATGCTGTCCACATCCCCTTCTCTAACCCCAACAACACTGATCTTACTGTTTCCCCGGTGTATCTATAAACTTGGCATTCCTCCTGCTTGATCTTTTGAAGAATCCTTGGAATCAGGATTGTTGGAGGGTATGCGTATGCATACATTCCCTTCCAACTGATAGCTAGTGCATCTATTGCGATAGCGCCTGGATCTAGAATCGGACAAACGTCGTCATCTTCGCATTCTTCTTCATTGCGAACAAATCTATGTTGGGCTTTCCCCAATGATTGAACAGGTAATCCGCCACACATTGATTTAGTTGCCATTCCGTAGGCAGAATGCTCATCCTTCGGCTCAATGAGTCTGCTAACAGATTCAGTCTTCCCGGAATATGAAATGCTTTCAAGGTGATCATATGATCCATGCACCAGCAAAGCAGCTGCCATGTCATCATACAGAGACTGGGCGACTTCGTTCCGCCCTGGCGGTTTATGTAACTCACTACTGTAGAGTTGTCTCAACGTATCATCACAAGTTTTCCCTCTACTTCTTTTAAGAAGTGTTCCAGGCCTAGAATTACAGCCCGCAATTCTAGCATGTTGATATGTTCCTTTGACTGTTCCAGATTCCAAACCCCTGATTTAGTGGCTTCTTCCAGGCAAGCTCCCCATCCCTCCATCGATGCATCCATAAATATCGTTACTTGAGGGTGGGGAGGGGTCAGCATGACGCCCCCCCCAGGAGATTTCCTTTCTCCATCCACCAATGAAGGTGATGAATGAGAGGGTCCAACACTTGAATGCGCGAGTCCAGTGATCCTGAACTCTGTGTCCACTGAGCCGAAACAATTGAATCGGCTGCCTGAGGAATGGCTGGTTCCATTGAAACCATCAGACCTAACATTCTCAGATAGACTCATGCTAGAATATAACGACTGTTGCAAACCAACTGAATGCACGAGGAGATTTTCCACTCTCTCCTGGGATGGATAAACATATCCTATCTCCTGATCGAAGAACATACCCAGGTAAACAAACTTCTGGAATGGAGGCAGCTCTGATTTCTGAAAGTTGATTATCCAGCCTAAATTTGTGAGAGTTTTCAAAACTATCTCCAGATTTTCTGTCAAACTTTCTGGGTTGTGTGCTTTCAGCAACCAGTCGTCTATGTAAATGTGAACAGCTATATTTCTCCTGCGGAGGTATGCCGTGATAGCAAGTACCACTCGAGTGAAGACCCTTGAAGCCATTGAGATGCCGAATGGAAGAACCTTGAATTCCCATTGGCGTCCCTAAAAAGCAAATCTCAGGAACCGACAAAAACTCCTTGCAATTGGAATGTGGAAATAAGCATCCTTGAGATCTATTGATGCTGTCCACATCCCCTTCTCTAACCCCAACAACACTGATCTTACTGTTTCCATTTTGAAACTCGGTGTATCTATAAACTTGTTTAGAGGTTTGAGGTTGAGAATTGGTCTCCACCCCCCCCCCCCCCCCCCCCCCCCCCCCCCCCGGTGTTCTTTGTCACAAGAAACACAGCTGAATAGAAGCCCGGACAATCTTGCGCTGGTTGAATTGCTGCCTTTAGAATTAGAGATTCTATCTCCTCTTCTATGCACAACCGCTTGTCTGAATCTCTTGGAATTTGAGTCCAGACAGGTACCAGAGACAGATGCAACGGCGGATCTCTTATCCATTCTGGACTGTATCCGTGCGAAAGCCATTGCAAGACTAAGCGGTCCTGAATTAACCGCTCCCACTTCTGAATGTGGCAAGTCAAACGACCTCCCACTGGTGCACCTAGGGTTGACGGGGTGCCCATAAATTTTAGAAGTGTCTCTGGTATGAGTGACAACACCCGAGTGGTACCTGTGGCAACCGGAAAAACTTTTAGCTCATCAGGCCCGGTTACCACGTGCCACTACTCGCGCGCCGCGACCAGCACCACATGCACCATGGTGCGTGGGCTGCTGTCTGGCTGGCTGCGCTTGAGGCGCTGGCTGACGAACAGCAGCACACTGCTACTGGCGCGGCCGACGCGGTCTCTGAACCCGGCCGGCCTGCTGGCCTCCAACAATGCCAGCACCGCCACGAGCATACTGCTGTCAAGCAGCAGCGGGCTGAACACGCACATGTTCTCTGCGTAGCACTTCAAACTGTGCGCGCAGCGCCCTCTGGTTGTTCACCAAAGTCACTGTCTCTTCAAGGTGCCGACAACCTTCACCTCCAAAAAGACCCGGGCCCGCCATCGGTGCTTGCAACAAGCGCGACTTGAGCTCTTGAGATGGGCACAAATTCTCTAACGCAAAAGTGCGCCTCATCCTCAATGACTTCATGACTGACCTAGTCAGACAGTCCAAGGCAAGGTTGATCCCATCCTGGATGGCTCGTTGGACTGTCATGGGGCTAGGTTGTTGCTGCACCGAGGCTGCTACTACCCCAGATAGCAGCTGAGAGACATACGACAGCGCACTAATCGCTGCTCGCGAGCTCTCCTCGGTGTCGCGCAAGGCGGCATTAGCCGAGCGCATAGCGCTTGTGCACAACGCTCCCGTGTCAGCACGGGAACCCAGCCGCGTATCTTCTCCCAGAGCGGCGCGGTCGTCCACGCTCGGTCTGGGCGCTAGGCCATATCGACCATACTGACTAGCAGTAACCCGACATCGCCTAGCAACCTCGCGGGGAGCCGTCGCGAGGCGACCTTTCGGTCTAATCGACTCCTCTGCCGCAGAGAACATATCTAAGATATGTTCAGCATACAGCAGAGACAGAGTTACCGGCGGCCGTTTCACCCATGGAGAGCTCTGGTCTGACAGCGAGGAGCCACGCGCACGCTTCAGACCAGTCTTCATCCGTGGCTACCTGCGAATTGCCGATGAGCAGCGGGCCCTCGTCATCCTCAATGGCATTCGCA
>CM067359.1:155210636-155376611 GCA_034401795.1 Chaetoderma sp. LZ-2023a
TGACGTCACTTCCCTGTTTTAATGCTAGTACTTCCGTTTCAGTTTCGATTTTGGGAAGGTAAGGAAATAGGCACTTTCGACGAAGAATTTACAGAATTATCTGTATCCTATGACAATATGATATTGTAATTTTTTTAGTCCGTATATGTTGCGTTATTTGCACGTATCAGAACACAAATCTCGCTGCGTATAGTACTTGGTCTTTAAATATTACAACACGCATATATTAGATTATTTTATTACGCATTGTAAAAATGGCGTTTCAATTCTAGTAATATATAACCGGCAAAATATGCGTAATGTGACCGTACTTCTTAAGAATTTTGTTTAATAATTATCAACAAATGTGCATATAATGTGTATGTACGAAAAACACTTCGTGAATCTACCAATTTTCGTATCAACATGACTAATATGATAACGATAACTTTTGTTATATGTTTCCGGGATTTCCAATTTTTTGGTGAAATTTTTGTGAACGTTGACAATTAAAATATTGTGCAAGCTCGCTTGAGACAACAGTAGAGGCTTTCTACTATTCACAAATTTAAGTATTTGTAAATTTGAATTCAAGTTCAAGTTCAAGATTATTTATTTTGATCTAGAATATACATTTACAGTTTCACAACAGGTAGTCCACCAAAGGCAGAGCCTATGTGGCGGTGGACCCCTACATATAACATATAACAACAATATAGGACATGAGAATACTAAATACATACGGTTAACATGTTATAGTCCTATATATACATATAGTTAACTGTCTCGCTGCCAAGCCTTTGTAGTCTACATTTTCCATCATCCATGGAGCCTAACTCAGGGTATGCTGAGTACCTCTAAAAAAATTTGACCGAACGTTGTCGGTGGCCAAGCCACAAGCAACTTTAAGTCAAATTTTTCCAAAATACTCAGCCAATCCAGAGTCATTGCCAATTGGAGTTATTGTCCGCTTCCAGCAGTCCAACAGTTAATAGACGTATGACAATTTACATTTTTACAGGGAAAGACATAACAGAGGGATGTGTGCTTATCTTGCTTAGCCCTCTGGGCCCTACCAAGAATTTACCAAAAAGTGTTAGAAACCCTACAGCCAAAAGCTAGAAACTTGCTTAGGAACCTAGCCTGTTAGCGGTAGTGGAGTGATAGCGGCGTAGTGCTACCATGCCAACTATATTAACTATTTTTGGCAAAGTAACAGATCACTATATATAAAAGTATATATCATTAGAAAGGGCAATAAAATACCTTTAAGTACATATAAAATTCGTATGAATGAAATATATTTTAGTTAGTCAACGTGCCTCTCAAAATGGCCACACCTTATAGGATAAATACATTGGTCTATTTTTGCAAAGTTTATCGAATTTTTTTTAAATTTTACAAATGCCATTGATAAATTTAATCACAATGGTATTAAAACTAACAGATACCAAAGTTTCGTGAAGATTTTCATCCGATAAGATGGGAAAATGACAATTATATTATGTCATGGTACCGTAAAATTTCAAGAAATTCCGGTCATGATTTTGGGGGGAGGCCTCACCCAATGTTGAATAATTACTTTATACATAATCGAACACATACCAGGGTTTCTCAGCGTTGACAGCGAATAAATGGCAAATTTTATGCTATGTAGCATTGCTGGGTGCACTCAGCCGTTTAAAAAGCGAACGCGAATGTTTTACACTAAGATTCTATGGCATCGGACATTTTTTCGTAACGGCATCCCAAATAGGAATCGTTTATTGTGAAAGATCGTGAGAGAACGACAGGAATTTGTAGAATTGTACCCGTATCTAATATACGAGTACCAAGCTCATTACCCGTTATTGGCAACACTGTATCACGTACTATAAGATTGATGCGTCTGATTGGTCGGAAATACATGAATATTAATTTTTCCGGCAAGATGGCGACACGATCAGCTGCTTTGCAAAATAGGTGTGTGTTCAAATATGTCAATCTATGCATATTTCTTGTACGCCACACACTAAAAAGTAGACAGATGACTAGATTAACGATATTGCCAATCGGGAAGTGGGATGCCGATATATTTGACAACTTTCGCATCTCAACTCGGCCTAATTAATGCTAGTAATTTGAAGAGTAAGTTATCTCGGAAATTGTAAACAAAGACACGCATCGATGATTGAGATTATCGGATTGTTTAACTATAACATTATTGTGATTTCGCGACCAGAGGTAAACGAAATTGATTTATATATTATTGGTTCAGCTGCTCTCTTAACACAATCTATAACTTTCTCGGTTAAATTAGTCATTGAGTAACTGAAAACTTACAAGTAACAGCACATTTACTAATAATCATTGATGACTGGAACTTACTAATAATTCCTTAGAAAACAAATATTTCACTATTGCCCTGGTTACAAACATTCTATCACCATTTACTGTGTGGCCAGTATCCTCTGATCAAAGATATAGAGAACCGGGGCCCTGAAATAAACTTGTGTGCCCAAAATCAAAAACAATTGTCACATTTGAACCTGAAATTCCAGAACTCCACATTTACAGTCATTATAAATGTAAGATGTTGAATATTTTGAATCCAATGTGAAGCTGGTGCTGCCGTAGCCAGGTTAATTAGTTTCAAAATATTCAACAGAATTTTGAAACATTCGTAGCAAATTTATTATTCGATCTTGTCGATTGAAAAGGTTAATCCAGTAACTAGTAGTCATACTCCCTCCTTGGACGATATATGCCCACCATTTATTATATTATTCATTTCATTTATGCGCTAAAATCTGAGGGTGGTGTATGACCATAACACCCGTTTGCCAGTATATCCCTTATTCTGAGTCTGCTCTGACTCAACCTGCCCCTGTGACAGATATTTGGACAGACTGTCATTCTCCTTCGATCAATACTCACCATTCTGTTACTTCTGATATACAGCTGGCCCTGACAGCGGCTCTAGGATTATAGACTTAGAAAGCTTTACCGACTCCTGGGAACCGGGTACTCGGCTCCCAACTGCCGAGTACCCGTTTACCATAGAGCTCATTCTTGTTTGCATAGCAACAAGAGCAATACATGCTTTCTGCATTAAGGATTTTAGTGTTTTTTTGTGAAAGAAAATCTAAGTCTTTAATCTGTGATAGTTTGTGTGTTCGTGAAAGGATTAACTAAGGACTATGGAGAATACCGCCGAAGATAACCGGGTTGTATCGTTCTTTATTATCCATAGTTAAAAGACTTAGGTCTCTAAATTTTGTTGTGTCGCATGTTCCAATTTCTGACCCCATAGAATCTGGGACGTGTGCTAACAACGATATATGCCAGACGATCGCCTTCTTTAACCCCCAACAGGCGATCGGCAGATAGGAAAATAGGTGTTTGCTACGGTATTTCTAACACAAATATCGGCTGACGTCGTTTCTCCGTAGGATCCGAGCGGGTGACGTCACACCCGGTCGCTCGGATGTTTATGTGAAGAAATTTTTTTTCATTAATTCGCGCATCTTGTTCTGGGTGCTGCGTACTAAAAATGGTACCGGAAACTTTAGAATGATCAAGTTTACGTGCGATCACGATCGGTGGTTTCAAAATTCTTGAGTAAATGCGTGGTCTGCGGTTTTACCGTGTGATACAGCAGTTTATTATACATTTTGTTGTTTTCTTCACATATCGTGCTGCTTTCGTTAGGAGTATAATTTATATTGACTAGTAAATATACCCCGAATGCTATGCGATATGATTCCTGGAGCCGTTACACATCCTGGAGGATCTATTATGGGTGTGTTTAATGCCCACCGCATTCTTGTCGTCATAGTCAATGCGATCGTTGTTGTACCTTGGCGGGGTGGGGTGCGGGGAGGTTACGGTTAATTTATGAGTCAAAATTATTTGAAAATTAATTGTCTGCCTTCCATCCGGGTCTCGTTCCGCTTGTTTATTGTAGGTTTGTGCTTATGTTATAGGCCAAGCCAGCCCCGCCATCATGTGACGAATGCCATAAGTTTGTCCGTGTCGTGTTCAATGACCATGCTTGTTTTAGGTGTTCCCTGTGTAATATTGATCATAGGTGTAATGTTTGTGCAGTGTGGTCCGTTGAGATGATGGTTAAGTTCCTTGCCCAGAAGGACTTGGCTGGGTCTGACGCGGGGTCAGGCGGTCCGAGAGGAAATCGTGGAGCGCCCGGTTCGGCCGGTGGGGGTGCTCCACGTCCCTAGCTGGAGGTGGCGGAGATGGCACCGCCGGCGTGGTTTGGTCTGGCTATGCAGGGTTATCTGCATAGCGTTCTGCCCACGCTGGTGTCGTCCCTGCTACCAAAGGTTGGGGGCCAGTTTCTCCCCATGCCTGGTACGGATCCTGTCCTCGGACAGGATTCTGGACTGGTTACCGAGGGGGCCGTCTCGTACGGCCCCCTGGCAGTCCCGTCTGGCTTCGGCCAGACGGGTTCTGTCTCTCTGCGGCCACCTCCGGGTGGTCCAGTAGCGGTGGCTGGTCCGTCAGGTGTGGGAGCCGTCCGCCAGGACGGCTCCACGGTTGACTCGTCTGTGACGGCTCTTCGGAGTCTGAAGACGAGGAGGCCGAGGAGGAGAGGTTGCTGCGGCCCATGAAGCCGCAGGTGGAAAATATGGAGGTTGATTCCGTCCTGGACGGAACCGGCCTCCATTTGTCTGGTTCGGCGCAAGCCAGGTCAGCGGCTCCGCCTGTGGCTGAGACCAATCCGTTACCGTGCACCGGTTCCGTGCGGCTTGGTTTGTCACCAGCCGTCACGGGAACGGGTGTGCCGGGCCAGGCGTGGTACTCACCTATCTCGCCTGGTCCGGCAGCCGGACGTGGGGTGCCGTTGGCGCCCGTGTCCGGCTATGGTTCCGCGACTGCTACGGGTCCGTACGGTTTTCCATGCGGACCTACCCCATGGACCGGAGTGTTTCATGGGGTGGCAGCGGAACCGTGTGGTAGCGGAGTGCCTGGCGTGTCAGCCGTGGCTCCTTGCCGGGAGGCTGTGGCTGGCAGACCCGTGAGCACGTCAACGGGTGACGTGTTTGCGGGGGTGTCTTCGTCGGAGGTAGATTGGTCAGATGCTCCGGCGTGGCTAGCCAGGGTTGACCCGTCGGTGGTTTCGGCCACGGCCGATGAAGATGCGCCCCGTCCGTCGATTAGGACAGGGATTTTGCCCGCGGCCCGGATCCAGTCAGTGGGACTGGATCCACGGTTCATAGATTTGTTGGATGCTATTTATAGCAAACAACTAATGACCAAGGGTCAGCTCCCTGCGGCCTCCAGGGAGGTGCGGGCAAGACGTCGTATTCCGCGGGGAGAATACGACAGGTATGGTATAGTCCCGTCGGTCACAGAGGAGGACCGATGGGTACTGGGAGTCCAGAGTGCCGGGTCGGGTGGCCCCGGTCCGGCACTAGTAGATAAGTCTCAAGTACACCAGGAAGAAGTCCTGTCCCTATGCGATGAGGGTGTGAGGGCAGCGATGAGCGCTGTCAATCATTCTTATCGTCTCCTTCAGTCGGTGTGGGCTGAAGCGGGGGCAGGCCACCCTGTGCCACCTGTGGCGCTTTCATGTGGTAATGACGGCCTGGTGCTGTCGATGGACGCATTGGCAAGGGTGCAAGCGCGAGTGACGAAATCCAGGAGGCAAATGATCATTGACCATATGCATCCGGCTACGGCAGTCAGGGAGCGTCTTCTTGGGACGCCCCTGACAGGGCCTAGCATCTTCGGTCGCCAAGCGCGGGCCATCTTAGAGGATACCGCCAGTATCGCGCAGAATCGGTTAGCGGTAAAGCTAGAGCTAGTGCGGCAAGCGCACCCACTAGGGGCTGTGGGGAAACCGCTAACGGGACAGCCTTCAAAGAAGCAGAAGAAGCATAAGGGCAAGGCGAAAGCCAGGCCTGTTGCGACTTCTGCTTCAGCTGGGTTTTCGGAGCCGCCGCTGGCGAAGAAGCCCAGGAAGGTTGTAGAGGCGCCTACCCTCCCCAATGTTGCTCCTGACCGCCCTAGGGGCGGGAAGGGGAAGGGTAAGGGTGAGGCCTCAAAGGGCGGACAGAAGGGGCCGAAGCGTACCTGAGGGTACGAAAGCTCCCTTCATATCCGCCTGGACCGCGCCTGTGCGACAGGAACAGCGGTGCCAGTTATACCCGTCGTGCCTAGAACGAAATGGTTCTCACTCTCTCTCGTTAAGAAAGGGGGGCGGACTGCGAGCCGGACAACCCCGTTAGACGTCGAGGCGTCTATGGTGGGTGGAAGGCTCATGCGTTTTGTCGAGGCCTGGCGAGGTGTGACGTCAGACAGTCTGGTCCTGGGATGGTTATCCCAGGGTTACATGCCGGAGTGGTGGGGCAAGGGAGCCAGACAAGTTAGAAGCCGTTCAAAAGGAAGTGTCGGGTTTGTTTCTGAAGGGAGCAATAAAACCAGCAAACCGGAACACTCCAGGCTTCTATTCAAACATGTTCCTTGTCCCCAAGAGCACAGGGGGATGGAGACCCATGCTCAATCTCAGGCCATTAAATTGGTTTATCCATACGCCTCGGTTCCAGATGGAAACGCCGAGGTCGGTAATGGCGGGATTGAGGAAAGGAATGTGGTGTGTATCTATCGATCTGAAAGATGCATATTTCCACATTCCTATGAATCGGAGTTGGCACAGGTTTCTGAGATTTGCGTTTCAGAATCATGTATGGGAGTTTACAGTTCTCCCGTTTGGCCTGTCGACAGCTCCAAGGGTTTTCACAAGAGTGGTCCTTGCGGTGACAGCGTTTCTCAGAAAAGAGAACGTGGCGCTACACACCTACATAGACGACTGGCTGCTCAAGGCAGACTCGGCAGCCAGGTTGAACGTGGATACTGCTCTGACTCTGAAGTTACTTTCAGATCTAGGCTGGATAGTCAACAAGGAGAAATCCGAGTTGACGCCCACTCAACATTTCGTTTATTTGGGGATGCGATTCGACCTCGAGGAGGGCAGGGTTTACCCGTCAGAGCCCAGAGTGGTGTCTCTGTTAGCCATCCTCAAGAGTTTTCGAGTGGGAAACCATATTCAGGCGAGGCGGTTCCTTCAGATGCTGGGCATGATGGTCTCCATGGAGCAGGTTATCCCGTACGCTGCTCTAATGCGAAGGCCTATCCAGTTGTATCTGATGTCTCTGTGGAAACAGAGAACAGAACCCCTGTCAAAACTGGTGCCAGTTTTGGAGCCGATAATATCGCATCTTCTATGGTGGAAACAGCGTCAGAATCTCCTATTAGGGGTTTCGCTGCACCTACCCCACCCCCAGCTGTCCGTCTACACGGATGCATCGCTGGAAGGGTGGGGTGCCTGCCTGGGAGAACACCAGGTCTCGGGCACATGGACTCTCCCGTAGAGTCAGCTGCATATCAATCTGTTGGAAATGATGGCAGTGGAACTGGCGTTGGAAGAGTTCCTTCCGATGATCAGGGGCAAGGTGATATTGATACGGTCAGACAATTCGACAGTAGTATCATATATAAATCGCCAAGGCGGGACCAGGTCGCCCACTCTGTGTATCAGGGTGTGGCACTTGATTCAATGGTGCAGGAATTACTCGGTTGTTTTGAAAGCAGCTCATATTCCTGGCCGATTGAACATTCTGGCGGATGCTTTGTCTCGCAGACAGAGAATCTTGCCTACAGAATGGTCCCTCAACCCTCCGGTTCTGCGACGGATCTTCGAGCATTGGGGCAAACCCAACGTGGACTTGTTCGCCACAAAGGAAAATGCTCAAATCATGACATATGTCTCGCCGATTCCAGATCCAAATGCCGTCGATACAGACGCTCTGGCGATAAGCTGGAGAGGGATGCACGCTTACGCGTACCCACCTACCATTCTTCTACCGAAGGTATTGGTGAAGGTCAGGGAGGAACCGTGTCTGGTCCTGCTAATAGCGCCGTATTGGCCCAGCAGGGCGTGGTTCACGGATCTTCTAGATCTGCTGGTGGAAAATCCTGTGCAGTTGCCCGAGATTCCGAACATAATCTCCCAGGCCAAGGGACGCTTCCTACACGAGCGTCCCGAAATGTTCAAATTGACTGCGTGGATGTTATCAAACAATGTTCCACGTCGGAAGGCTTTTCTCGACAGGCTGCTGATTTCATCGCGGCTGCGAGAAGGAGGTCAACCTTCAAGTCATATAACAACAAGGTTAACAGATTTGCAGACTGGTGTGAAGAAAAGGGTATTGATACCTTTCAATCCACTATTCAGCAAATAGCAGACTTTCTCTGTGAGCTGTTCTTTTCAGGACTAGCTCCCGTCACAGTTGCTGGATACAAATCAGCTTTGGCATCAGTTATCCCTTGTCTAGCCAACAGGGATAGTCCAGAGGTGGCCCAGTTAAATGTGATGTTGAAGGGAATGAGCAATCTCCGCCCGAGACAACCGGTAGTCATTCCAGCCTGGAGTCTATCTTTAGTGCTTAATGTACTGGCCAAGCACCCTTTCGAACCGTTGCGTTCGGCTAGTCTAAAGCATTTGACTCTAAAGGCGGTCTTTCTATTGGCAGCTTCCTCAGCTAGAAGGCGCAGTGAGATCCATGCGCTTTCGGCAGAGAGGAACCAATTTATTGTTTCTGGAGAAGGTCTGCGTCTTCTGCCAAGAGCAGAGTTTATGTCAAAGAACCAATCTTTGAGATATCCCGGCAAACCGATCATTATACCGAAGTTAACTAGGTTTGATCGTGATGCCAGTGTCTGGTGCCCGGTCCGTGCTTTGACTAAGTACAAGAAACGGACTGACTCGTTACGGTCGAACGATAGACATCTGTGGATCTGCCATAAAAAGCCTTATGGCGCCGCATCCATGGATACTATCTCTCGTTGGGTGGTCGAATGCATTCAGACTACTCACGAGATGGCGACTGGGCACCAGGTGCACGGCGTAAGGGCACACGATGTCAGAGGAATAGCCGCCTCGACCGCCCTTTACAATGGTGTTCCGTTAGAGGACATCATGGCCGTTGCACAATGGCACTGTGAGTCCTCATTCACGGATTACTATATGAGGGATGTGTCAGACTCAGCCAATCCACTCGCTTTAGCTGTTTTGAAACGATAGTTAGTGACCACACTGCTCTTCACCCTTTTTTCACTTTGGTAAGAAAAGAACCTAAAGCAGGCATGGTCAGGCGAGAGGATGTCAACCATATTGTGTCACTGATGGCCGAACCGGTGAATGGTTGGAGGCGGTACGTCTGAAGTCCAATTATCATAAGGTAATTCAATAGTGAGAGTTTTTTGTATTATGTATATGTATCATGTTCATTCATCTTATATATTCATGCTCATTCCCAGGCTAATACATGGAATATGCAGGGAGTAGTTAACCCTCTTGGCATATTGGTGTTTTCAGGCGAGATACATGTTCGTTAGTTCTCTCCCTTTTCTTAGGAGGAAAAAGGGGGGGGGCCGTGACGCGAATGTGATTCGGTTCCGTGAACTTGACGGTCCTTTTAGGTCTCCGTTAGTCAAGTTTGAAGTCTAAAATCTTTCTCCAAGGGGCAAAATTAGCATTTATGGCTTGCCCCTTCCCACCAGGTTACTGATCAAATCTGGTGTATATCAGAAGTAACAGAATGGTGAGTATTGATCGAAGGAGAATGAAGGAAATGTCAATTTCCCTTTCTCCGAGATCTAACAATACTCACCATTCTGTTACGGACCCAGCCTCCCAGCCCCACGGAGGCAAGCCATAGTTTTCTCTTGTTTGGTGGCTATGCAAACAATATGAGCTCTATGGTAAACGGGTACTCGGCAGTTGGGAGCCGAGTACCCGGTTCCCAGGAGTCGGTAAAGCTTTCTAAGTCTATAATCCTAGAGCCGCTGTCAAGGCCAGCTGTATATCAGAAGTAACAGAATGGTGAGTATTGTTAGATCTCGGAGAAAGGGAAATTGACATTTCCTTCAATTTGAACTAAAACATGATGATGTACGTTCGAAACATGATCAGCTACTACACACATCAATGGCTGACAGCTATGCCGGCGGCTGTTCTGGATCGACTGCCGACTGTTATCAACCGTATTCCTGAGGGCTCAGCTAATGTGCATCTCACATAAGCTCTATGTATCATTTGAGATTGGGTGGGATTTGAATCAAATATCAATAAATTAAATTTAATCTCTTAATTATACCCACACATGTTTTGAAAAAACTGCAGGGACATTACAATCGCCTCCATCTGTCTGTCTGTCCATCCATCTCCTCAGAAAGCTTTTGGTTGAATTCAATCAAAATTATTGTGTAAATTACCGATATGCTTGTGGATTGGGAGACACCATTTACACTAGGCTCCATTCCCAGAGGGGTAGGGGGGGGGGTTGATGGAAGACTGTCAAAGTTAAAGAAATATAACCAAATCTGGTGATTTACCATATCATGGCCCTATGGGTGTAGAATGTGAGACAACCTAATACATTAGGCTGTGACACTGCTCGGGTCGGAAGAGGCTGATGGGGGAGGGGCAAAACGTCAACTGAATTTGTTATGTGAGTAGCGGCGACAGCAGAGTGAAATCTACACAATGTAATGTGCACAAGATCACGGTAAGAGATAAATTGCCCATATCTCATTTTAATGGGAAAAAATTAAAATTTATAAAGGAAAGCTGGTGAATATTTTAGAATTAGTTTGCCTTTGCTGACCTGGTGAGTTGGGCAGCAACAGCTTTCAGTCAAATCAAACTACTTGAAATTGGTTTCAAAATATTCACCAAGTTAGCGGTATCTATGGTTACCATGAAATTTGGAATTCAGGATTCAAAGTATATAAACTGATCCCAACACGCGCAAATCATCGATGGAGCTTATGTAGAGATGGGCGGGGCATAGCTAAAAAATTATCCATTAGAAAATCTAAATTTCTGCTCTGTCATTCCTTTTGTCAATTCCAGTTTTTACTATGTTTAACCCTTTCGTGACAAGTCCTGAAAACAATGTGGCATGGCAAATGATGGTTGTAGCATAACTTCTCAATCCGAAAGAAAATTACATTTTAGTATGATGACTGAATTAATTATACCTACCAACCTTGTCTCTTTGAGTCCATTCATTATCCCCATACCTACCTTGTCTCCTTAAGTCCATTCATTATCTCCATGTTTTGAAAAAATGGGGATATAATTGCCTCCATCTACTTATCTGTATGTCCATCATGCTATCTCCTCCCAAACAGTTGGGTCGATTTCAACCAAATTTGGTATGGCGGTTACCCATATGATTGCACTTTGCAAGACAACATTTAGATTTGGCCCTGCCCACTGAAGGTCAGGGGATGGGGTCCAAAGTTCAAATATCCAAAAAAATGTCTCATATTTTACTCCCAAACTGTTGTGTGGAATTCAAAGAAATTTGGTGTGTGGGTTGCCCATATAATTGTGGATTGCCTGACATTTATTTCTTTGGGTTGGAGAAGGGGTTGAAAGGTCAAAAAATTTATTGTAAGCAGAGATTGGAGTCTTCCAGATTTATCTAGATTTCTGGATTTTTCATAGACCACTCTCGCACACCAGTTGACACCCTCTCCATGAATTGAAATTAAACCAAATGAGCTACTCCGTTCAGATAGGACTAGTGATTACTAGATTCTACTTTAGCCCTTCAAATTTTCTATACAGACCAAGGGAAGACTATTTTTGAAATTTTACAACTGGAATGACTGACTCAATTACCGAGCATTCTAGTGGTCAATTTTCAAAAAGTCTTGCTCTGCTAATCAACATTACTTAAGATCACAGCAGAGGCATTCATTGGCCACCATGACCATTAAAGGGTTGACAAATGAAATTGTTACCATTGGGCTGGTCATTGTATTAACCCTGGTCAATTTCTACTAGCCTCTGGCTCATGTTAATTTTAACTCCTGCTCTCACAGATCACTTCCTCTGATGACATCCAGATTTTTCAAATCAATCCACTCGTCTCTGTGTAATGAAACTAATTCAAACAAATTTGGTATGTGATTATGGAGTGCAGAGGATATGCCCCCAGGGATGGGATGGGTAAAGAGGTCAAAGTGGTGAGCATGGGGATTTGCTATAATGCGTCATCGACCATGCAATCTAGTTATCATTCACTTACCATCATTGTCGAAGACTTGATGCTTGATAAATAACATTATGAACAGGAGTAATCAGAGATTGTAAACCACCGCCGAGACCACCCTACCGTTTTTGTCATATCCAAATTTGTTAAATCTTTATATATGATCACACAGATCACAGCCGAAGTCTGGAAACCCTTGTTTAGGTTATATTGGTTTGTTGTGTTAAAATTTTAAACGAATCGGATCAGTAGTTTTTTAGATGCAATACTGGACGCATGCACACACATAATACCCTCTTTCCCCTTAGGGCAAGGGTAATAATCCAGGAATGAATGGCAATAAAGATCAAAAGTACCTGCAATCTAAAGTATATTTTGACAAATTTAATTGGAATCTATTGTTGTCCAAAACAACACCAGTTTCCAATCAAATTGGACTCGATATATTCAACAAATCTACTATACATAGTCCAGTCTGATTACCTAAGATGACATTCTCTCTCTCCCTCTCACTTCGAGTAAACTTTATTTGATATTTACACTGATAGCTTACAAATAATACAGTATTCAACCCTTTAATACGCAAGCTTTACCACTGGAACATGTTGTCACCTAATGCAGCAACATCTTCCAGTCCAATCGATCTCAAAATATTCAACAATTTAATCACCAGTCCTAGTAAGTAATATGACACTTAGATAGAAGAAACTGTATTTGACATACATGTAGTTTACAATGGCAGCTTATACAATAAGTGATTCGAAATAAAATGGTACAGTAGATTTATATCAAGCGCATCAGATTTAACCCTTACAACTCTTATGTCAATATTCTATCTTTTGATGTGCCAATAGCCTGGAAAACTGGTACTGTTCTACTTCTGCTAATAGAAACTGGTGTACATTTTTTAACAACTTTGGTTTAGTAGAAGATGTTGCTATCTACGACAGCAACATCTTCCACCAAATCTGTTGAGACAAGAACACCAGTTCTTTTAATTTAATTTGAAAATTGAAAATTTTGACAGAATGGTAGAGGTTAATAAAATAGTGCAGAAGATAGAATTACAGAAACATCATTTTCATGAAATCTCAACCAGATAACTGTCCTATTCGCCATATGATCCTGAAGAAAAAAAGAGGAGAAACATTTACAAGATGAAAGAACAATAGAAAATGGAAATAAAACTGGAACAGTCAACAAAGGTGATTTCAAATGGCAATAGCAAGCTAATGTCTCATGACTCGCATTACTTTAATAATGCATGTTACGGGCCCGTGTTGACCCAGTAGCGGCCCCGTAACATGCGGTATCATGATAGATGATTGAGGAACAGAAATTAGACCGTAGACGCACGACAATATCTCCCTAGAAGCTAAATGACGGGTGTGATATAATGGTATTAATGGGCAAGCTATGTAAGGATGCACTTTAAATCTTGTAGGCGTCAGTGTAGCTATTCAGCTGTATGTAATATTTTACCGACGCAATTATAAATTAGGTTAGCCATTCTCACTAAGCGATTCTGGCCATCAGGGAATCGAGTACTCGGTTAAATAAAGGAATCGACACGCTATCATTGACGATTTTACGCTAGGAATTTCATTCACAGAAAACTATTTATATTTTCCCATAGAAATTTGTAAACAAACTGAATTGACCAATCAACAGTGGATTTATAAAATTCAATCATCTGACGTAATGTAACGCAACATTTGATTGGATAAAGCGCCCGTAATGCTTGTGTATTTAGCGATCGAAAACTGATGCTCTTAAAGCCGTCCAGACGGCGCGTAGTTTTCAACGTCAACTTGTTGAAAACCGTCCAGACGGCTCGTAGGTTTATTTGTACGCCTTTTGCGTGCCGTCTAGACGGCTCGTAGGTTCCTTAGGGTTAAGTTAATAATTCTATATTACATATTCTTATTATCAATGACAAAGTATTAATTTTGGTTTTTTTTGTTTTTGTTTTTAGGCTGTGATGGTAGAGGTAGTTGTTTGGTAGTTACCATTATGACAGATATTCTTATTCTTATTATTATTATTAATATTATTATTATTATTATTATTATTATTATTTGTTCTGGTGACTGGGTGCAAGTATGAGAATAGCATGCCATGATGGTGAGTGTTTTCCAGAGTCTGGTAGGTTTCTATAATCTTCTTTTTGATATTCTGCTTAAAGTACTGTAGCTTTATGATGTCTGTGCGTGTGCTTGTGTCTATTATTCCATAACTGAATTGCTTTGTATGAGGGTTTTTGTTGTGCTGCTTTTGTTTGGTGGTGTGTTGAATGGAGGTTATTTCTTGTTCTTGTGTTGTGAGGATGCAATTGTGTATTGAGCATAAAAATGTTAGAGAAGGATGAGGGTAAGTTGCCATTGTGGAAGTCCCTTAAGATTGTGTATAGTTGGAGCCCTCCTATGTCCTCAAGTTTTAAGACCTTTTCTGATTTAAAGATATCCTGGCCACCTGCTGTTTGTGAAAATAGTTTAATAGATTGCTTTTGCAGAGATTTTAGTTTTTTTAGTCTAGCTTGAGATGTATTAGTCCAGATAGCATTGCAGTAGGTGGTGTGAGGAAGTATCATTGTGCAGTACAGGTTTTTAATAATATTAGGTGTTAGATAGGGTTTCAGTCTGCGAATGATGCCAATGCTTTTTGCTATCCTGGTAGTAATAATTTCAATATGCTTCTCCCATGTTTAATTTTTGTCCAGATATACTCCTAAAAACTTGAATTATCTGGTTGTCGATATAGAGGTTTGGGAGAGCTATTTCTTTTAGTTTCTTAGATTTTGTGAATAGTATTTAATTAGTTTTTGATACATTTAAGGACAATTTGTTTACTTTAAACCAGTCTATTAATTTCGCCATTTCATTATTGACATTTTTGTATAGAATTTCGATGTCCTTGTGGCTACAGAAAGCATTTGTGTCGTCTGCAAAAAGTATTAGTGAGAGATGTTTGCAGACTTTGGGTATGTCATTCATATATAGAAGAAACAGCAGGGGCCCAAGAACTGAACCTTGGGGAACACCACAAACTATATTTTTGTATTCAGAGATAGCCCCATTGAATTGTACACACTGTTATTCCATAGTATGCAAGCTTTTGCAGTAAAATTGTATGATCAGTTGTATCGAAGGCTTTGGAAAGATGCAAGAATACACCTAGCGTTTGTTCATTATTCTCAAGGGAGGTTGATAATTTTTCTATCATATCCACAATGGCAAGCATAGTAGAGTGTTTTTCTCTGAAACCATATTGAGAAGGATATATGATTGAGTTTTTGTTTAGATATTTAGTAATTCTACTAAAATACAGCTTTTCTAAGAGTTTTGAGAAAAGTGGAAGTACATGTACCGAGACTGGCCGATAATTAGTAAAGTCAGATACATCTTTAGCGTTGTATATGGGTGTCACACGTGCAATCTTTAATCTTGATGGAAATACTCCCTGTGTAAGTGAGAGATTACAGATTACAATTGTTAACAGTGTTGGTAGCATTTGTTGTGGTTTTAACATAAATTGCCATAATTAGCGTGGTAAACAAGCTATTTATCACGACTCTAATTGGGACAATTCTAATAATTCACAATGTCAGATGAACAATTACCTAGGAAAGTGGCTTGTAAATATTATGCAGTAGTGCAAGGAACAACATGTGGTATATTCGACCATTGGGACATCTGCCAGGAAAGTGTGAAAGGGTACTCCGGAGCCAAACACCGTATTTTCGAGTCACTCAACAAGGCCATCGAATTCATGAACCTTTCGAATTATAATCATGAATCGATTAACATATACACCAGAGATGATCCGTCTATCCACACAAGCCTAATCAACTACTGTGAGAAACATGGTATCACGATACCACCTCTCTGCAAACTACAAACGCGCAAATCATCCAGAAACTCAATTCAGTCCAACATGGAACCTATCCCCACAGTGAACGTGGATGGTGCTTGTCACAAAAATGGCCATTATGGTGCTACGGGTGGATATGGCATTTTCTGGGGGCTGAATGACTCCAGAAACTGTAGCATGCCATTGCCACAAGACAATCATCAGCCAACAAACAAACCGCGGAACTCTACGCAGCAATCATTGCTCTAGAGCAGGCTATCAGTGCTAACATTACCAGCATCTGTGTTTTAGGTCCGACAGCGATTATCTTGTACAAGGGATCAGTTCTCACTTAGTAGAATGGATGAAATGCCCAGATTTTGACAGTCGAAAAAACCATGACTTATGGCTATGCCTTTCTACATTGTGTGAGAAAGTTGAAGTAGACTGGGTCCACGTCAAGAGCCACTCGGGTGATCCAGGCAACGAAGCAGCTGATTCTCTTGCTAGCAAGGATGCTTCAAAGTACCCTCTAGAAACTCGACCAATTCTCAATAGACCTTGGATGACAATAACTCATCAGGCGTACGTCCATGCTCCCCTCAGATCATTGACACCGCCGATCAGGATCAGGATCCTATGACTATATCAAGCTGTTCCCAGTGTGAACGCAAGGACTCCAATGAAATGATAGCCTGTGATAAGTGCAGCAAGTGGTTGCACTATACTTGTTCCAATTTGCCACCATATCAACTATATTTGCTCTGCACTAACTGTGTCACTGTAGCAAACGATTTCATGGAGAAAATCACTAAATGTAGGCTAGCGTCGAACTGCTCAACTATCATTCCAAACTCCCAGAGAGCATACGACATAGCTTCGCAAACTACTTCAACTCTATATAGTGATCCCAGTATAGGTACTGATGTAGAAACTATCTGCTGTCATAGCCACCATGACAGAAAACCTACCAAACGAATTCAGTGAAGAGATACAGACTTCTCCAATTTCTCCTCACATGCCTAAACAAGGGGAATGTGAATCGAACAATGCCCTACTAAGCACTCTAAACGAGACAGTGAATCAGCTCAAATCAGTAACAGATTTCCAATCATCCATTCATGACATTGAGTCCAAGCTAGTGGAAAGACTTGTGCAGTCCACACATGAAAATACTCGTTTACGGAATGAAGTTTCTACAAACGAGCTTAGCAATATGAAGAAGGACAACCAAGACCTGCGAAGCCAGCTTATATTAAAATCCAAGCGCATCGAGCTACTAGAAACATCGGTGTCATCGCTCACCTCTGACATTGTTAAGTTCTTGAATGTCAACAAGTGCGAATCCTGTACAGAACTAAAAGTGTCAATTTCAGAACTAAAAGCGTCACTTTCCGATCGTGAATCGCTTTGTCAAACACTCCAGGATGACAAGCTAGCACTAAAAAGTGAAATACTTTCTCTCCGAAGTATCAATAAGGCTTTGGAATGTGACCAGGTTAAGGATAGCACCCAAATGGCATTGCATATGAAGTCCTTAGAAGAAACTCGACAAAGGCTTGACAGAACGACATCACAATTCGCTCAGCAACATGACAGCATATCTAGCGCCCATTCTAAGGTCGACTCGCTCAGGAATGACATGGTGCCTAAAAGTGCTATGTCCGAAAACACATCCGATACACCATCTCGCGCTTCCACTAGGCAATATTGAAATCGTAGGGCTGCTAACGTTGTACATTGCAATCAATTTGAGGTGCTTGACTTAGATGACAGTTGGTCTAAGTCGGATGCCCCAGTGAGACCAAACAACAAACCCGAAATCAACAGGCATGCTTCTGCAACAGGTAAACCCAAGAGGCAACCAACTGTTGCACTGATCCACTCGGATAACAGGCGCAACCAATTCAGTCCAGGTAGTGTACATACTTCGAGTGTCAATCCGTCTAACACATGTGCTCTTGATATGCTTATTATAGGGAATTCCCACATTAAGCACATTGACCCCAATAAAATGTACCTCTTCAAAAAGTGCCAAGTGGTAAGCCTAGACGAAAAAACCCTAAAAGGGGCACAAAACCATGTAAAAACAAGTGTTGTTAAAGCAAAGTGTGTAATTTTCCATGCGGCTGACAACAACCTAAGCCAAGACTCACTAGAAGCATGTCAAGAAGCAACATCCGAACTTGTCGATCTGTGTAAGCACCATTTTCCAGGTGCTGAAATCTGTGTTTCAGAAGCATTGCCCCGACGACTTGCTTCTGACAAATCTGCGGCTTACAATAACAAAGCAATGCACTACAATGAATTTCTCCACACTTTAGGTGTAAACATCATCTGTCAGGACTCACTTCGTTCCATGAACAACTCCCTGTATGGCAGTGATGGTGTACACCTAACTAAATTTGGTCTCGCGCAACTAATAAGAAACTTCAAGTCTCAACTCAATACAATTCTTGGTCTAAAAGCTTATGGAGAATACGATGTGCAGGACAGTCGTGCGAACCACCAACGACCCGTACAGCACCAGAATAATGCTCCAAAGTCTCACACATATACTAGGCCCATAAAGCCACACACAACTAGCTCTAGGCCTACCCAATCATCAACTAATGACAGTAGCGTTCTCCTTCGATCAATACTCACCATTCTGTTACTTCTGATCTACAGCTGGCCTTGACAGCTGGCTCTAGGACTATAGACTTAGAAAGCTTTACCGACTCCTTGGAACCGGGTACTCGGCTCCCAACTGCTGAGTACCCGTCTACCATAGAGCTCATTCTTGTTTGCATAGCAACAAGAGCTATACATGCTTTTTGCAGTGGAAAGATTAAGAATTAAATCTAAGTTTTTGTGTCTGTGATTGTGATAGCTAGTGACTCTTTGCAAGGATAATTGGATAATATGGATACTGCCGATGATAACCAGGTCGTATAATTCCTTATTATTCCATAGTTAAAAGACTTAGGTCTCTAAATTTCGTTTGTGTCGCATGTTCCAATTTCTGACCCCAAAGAATCTGGGACGTGTGTTAACAACGAGATATGCCGGATGGTCGCCTTCTTTAACCCCAACAGGCGATCGGCAGATATGAAAATAGGTGTTTGCTACGGTATTTGTAACACGAATATCGGCTGACGTCATTGTCCATAAGATCCGAGCGGGTGACGTCACACCCGTGGTGCTCGGATGTTTATGTGAAGAACATTTTTTCATTAATTCGCGCATCTTGTTCTGGGTGCTGCGTACTAAAAATGGTACCAGAAAACTTTTGAATGTTCAAGTTTTGCATGTTATCACGATCTGTTTGCAATGATCAGTGGGTTCAAAATTCTTGATTAGATGTGTGGTCTGCGGTTTTACCGTGTGCTACAGCAGTTTGTTTACATTTTGTTGTTTCTTCACATATCGTTTTGGCTTTCGTTAGGAGTATAATTTATATTGATTGGTAAATATACCATGAATGCTATGCGATATGATTCCTGGTTCCGTTATACATCCTGGAGGATCAATTATGGGTGTATTTATGCCCGCTTCATTCTTGTCGTCATAATCAATGCGATCTTTGCTGTAACGTTGCGGGGTGGGGTGCAGGAGGGTTTACAGTTAATTTATGGTCAAACTATTTGAAAATTAATTGTCTGCCTTCCATCCGTGTCTCGTTCCGCTTGCTTATTGTAGGTTTGTGCTTATTTATAGGCCAAGCCAGCCCCGCCATCATGTGACGAGTTCCACAAGTTCGTACGGGTCCTATTTAAGGACCATGTCTGCTTTAGATGTACTCCATGTAACCTTGATAGTAGGTGTAATGTGTGTGCAGTGTGGTCCGCGGATATGATGTTAAAGTTCCTTGCCCAGAAGGATGTGGCTGGGTCTGACGTGGGGTCAGGCGGTTCGAAGTTAAATCGTGGAGCGTCCGGTTCAGCCGGTGGGGGCCGCTCCACATCCCCAGCTGGAAGTGGCGGAGATGGCACCGCCGGCGTGGTTCGGTCCAGCTATGCAGGGTTTTCTGCATAGCGTTCTGCCCACGCTGGTGTCGTCCCTGCTGCCGAAGGTTGTGGGGCAGTTTCTCCCCATGCTTGGTACTGACGCTGTCCTTGGACAGGGTTCTGGACTGGTCACCGAGGGAGCCGTCTCGTATGGCCCCCTGGCAGTCCCGTCGGGCTCCGGCCTGACGGGTTCTGTCTCTCTGCGGCCACCTCCGGGTGGTCCAGTAGCGGTAGCCGGTCCGTCCGGCATGGGAGCCATCCGCCAGGACGGCTCCACGGTTTCCTCGTCTAGTGACGACTTCGGAGTCTGAAGACGAGGAGGAGAGGTTGCTGCGGCCTGTGATGCCACGGGTGGAGAATATGGAGGTCGATTCCGTCCTGGACGGAACCGTCCTCCATCTGTCTGGCTTGACGCAAGCCAGGGCAGCAGCTCAACCCGTGGTTGAGGCCAATCTGGTACCAGGCACCGGTCCTGTGACGGTTGGTTTGACGCCAGCCGACACGGTGACGGGTGTGCAGGGCCAGGCGTGGTACTCGCCTATCTCGCCTGGTCCGGCGGTTAGACATGGGTTGCCGTTGGCGCCCGTGTCTGGCCACGGTTCCGCGTCTGCTATGGGTCCGCACGGTTTTCCTTGCGGGCCTACCCCATGGACTGGTGTGTTTCATAGGGTGGCGGCGGAACCATTTGGTACCGGAGTGCCTGGCGTGTCAGCCGCAGCTCCTTGCCGGGAGGCCGTGGCTAGCAGGCCCGTGAATGCGTCAACGGGTGACGTGTTCACGTGTGTGTCTTCCTCGGAAGTAGACTGGTCGGATGCTCTGGCGTGGCCACGGCCGAGGAGGATGCACCCCGTCTGTCGGTTGCATCGATTAGGACGGGGATCTTGCCTGCAGCCCGGATCCAGTCTGTTGAACTGGATACACGGTTCATCGAGTTTATTGAGGCTATTTATAGTAAGCAGCTCATGACCAAGGGCCAGCTCCCTGCGGCCTCCAGGGAGGTGCGGGCGAGGTGTTGTATTCCACGGGGGGAATACGACAGGTATGGTGTGGTACCATCGGTCACCGAGGATGACCGATGGGTTCTGGGTGTTCAGAGTGCTGGAGCGGGTGGCCCCGGTCCAGCACTTGTGGACAAGTCCCAGGCACACCAGGAGGAAGTCCTGTCCCTATGCGATGAGGGTGTGAGGGCAGCTATGAGTGCTGTCAACCATTCGTATCGCCTTCTTCAGTCGGTGTGGGCTGAAGCGGGGGCAGGCCACCCTGTGCCACCTGTGGCGCTTTCGTGCGTCAATGACGGCTTGGTGCTGTCTATGGACGCGCTGGCAAGGGTGCAGGCGCGTGTGACAAAGTCCAGGAGGCAAATGGTTCTTGACCTACGGCAGTCAGGGAGCATCTTCTTGGGACACCCCTGACAGGGCCTAGCATCTTCGGTGGCCAGGCGCGGGCCATCCTAGAGGACACTGCCAGCATTGCGCAGAATCGGTTGGCGGTAAACCTACAGCTGGAGCTAGTGCGGCAAGCGCACGCGCTAGGGGCTGTAGGGAAACCGTTAGCTGTTCAACCTTCAAAGAAGCAGAAGAAGCAGAAAGGCAAGGCGAAAGCTAAGCCTACTGCGACTTCTGCTTCGTCTGGTTTTTCTCAGCCGCCGCCGGCTAAGAAAGCCAGGAGGTTGTGGAGGCCCCTACCCTCCCCAATGTTGCTCCTGATCGCCCTAGAGGCGGGAAGGGTAAGGGTAAGTCTCAAAGGGCGGAAGGAAGGGAGCGGATCATACCTGAGGGTACGAGAGCTCCCTTCGTATCCGCCTGGACCGCACCTGTGCGACAGGAACAGCGGTGCCAGTTAGACCTGCCGAGCCAAGACCGAAATGGTTCTCTCTCTCTCTCTCTCTCTCTCTCTCTCGTTAGGAAAAGGGGGGGAGCGGACCGCGAGCCGGACAACCCCGTTAGACGTCGAGGCGTCTATGGTTGGTGGAAGGCTCATGCGTTTCGTCGAGGCTTAGCGAGGTGTGACGTCAGACAGTCTGGTCCTGGGATGGTTATCCCAGGGTTACATGCCGGAGTGGTGGGACTTTCCGCCGCAGAATCTGTCTTTGGCACCTGTCTGGACACCCGTACCAAGGGAACCAGACAAGTTAGAAGCCGTTCAAAACGAAGTGTCGGGTTTGCTTCTGAAGGGAGCAATAAAACCAGCGAACCAGAACACTCCAGGCTTCTATTCAAATATGTTCCTTGTCCCCAAGAGCACAGGGGGATGGAGACCCGTACTCAATCTCAGGCCATTAAATTGGTTTATCCATACGCCTCGGTTCCAGATGGAAACGCCGAGGTCGGTAATGGCGGGATTGAGGAAAGGAATGTGGTGTGTGTCGATCGATCTGAAAGATGCATATTTCCACATTCCAATGAACAGGAGTTGTCACAGGTTTCTGAGATTTGCGTTTCAGATTCAAGTATGGGAGTTTATTGTTCTCCCGTTTGGCCTGTCGACTGCTCCAAGGGTATTCACAAGAGTGGTCCTTGCGGTGACAGCGTTTCTCAGAAAAGAGAACGTGGCGCTACACACCTACATAGACGACTGGCTGATCAAAGCAGACTCGGCAGCCAGGTTGAACGTGGATACTGCTCTGACTCTGAAGTTACTTTCAGATCTAGGCTGGGTAGTCAACGAGGAGAAATCCGAGTTGACACCCACGCAACATTTCGTTTATTTGGGGATACGATTCGATCTCGAGGAGGGCAGGGTTTACCCGTCAGAGCCCAGAGTGGTGTCTCTGTTAGCCATCTTCAAGAGTTTTCGAGTGGGAAACCACATTCAGGCGAGACGGTTTCTTCAGATGCTGGGCATGATGGTCTCCATGGAGCAGGTGATCCCGTACGCTACTCTAATGCGAAGACCTATCCAGTTGTATCTGATGTCTCTGTGGAAACAGAGAACGGAACCCCTGTCAAAACTGGTGCCAGTTTTGGAGCCGATAATGTCGCATCTTGTATGGTGGAAAGAGCGTCAGAATCTCCTAGTAGGGGTTTCGCTGCACCTACCCCACCCCCAGCTGTCCGTGTACACGGATGCATCGCTGGAAGGGTGGGGTGCCTGCCTGGGAGAACACCAGGTCTCGGGCACATGAACTCTCCAGGAGAGCCAGCTGCATATCAATCTGTTGGAAATGATGACAGTGGAACTGGCATTGGAAGAGTTTCTTCCGATGATCAGGGGCAAGGTGATATTGGTACCGCGGCACTGGTGGAGAAAGCTCAGGTACACCATGATGAAGTCCTGTCCCTATGTGATGAGGGTGTGAGGGCAGCAATGAGTGCTGTCAATCACTCTTATCGTCTTCTTCAGTCGGTGTGGGCTGGGGGGGCAGGCCACCCTGTGGCGCTTTCGTGCGTTAATGACGGCCTGGTGCTGTCTATGGGCACATTGGCAAGGGTGCAGGCGCGTGTGACCAAGTCCAGGAGGCAGATGGTTCTTGATCATATGCGTCCAGCTACTGCCGTCAGAGAGCGTCTTCTTGGGACGCCCCTAGCAGGCCCTAGCATCTTTGGTGGCCAGGCGCGGGCCGGGCCGTCTTAGAGGACACGGCCAGCATTGCGCAGAATCGGTTGACGGTTAATCTGCAGCTGGAGCTAGTGCGTCAGGCGCACGCACTAGGGGCTGTAGCCAAGCCGCTGACCGGGCAACCTTCTAAGAAGCAGAAAAAGCACAAATCAAGGCGAAAGCTAAGCCTAGTGCTGCTTCTGCTTCTACTGGGATTTCTCAGCCGCCTCCGGCGAAGAAAGCCAAGATGGTTGTGGAGGCCCCTACCCTCCCCTATGTTGCTCCTGATCGCCCGAGAAGCGGGAAGGGGAAGGGTAAGTCCTCAAAGGGTGGACTGAAGGGAGCGGATCGTACCTGAGGGTATGAGGGCTCCCGTCGCATCTGCCTGGACCGCACCTGTGCAACAGGAACAGCGGTGCCAGTTAGACCAGCCAAGCCAAGACCAAAATGGTTCTCTCATCAAGAGAGGGGGGGGGGGGGGCGGATCGCGAGCCAGACACCCCCATTAGGCATCGAGGCGTCTATAGTGGGTGGAAGGCTCATGCATTTCGTCGAGGCTTGGCGGGGTGTGACGTCAGACAGTCTGGTCTTGGGGTGGTCATCCCAGGGGTACATGCCGGAGTGGTGCGTCTTTCCACCCCAGGCCGAAGTGGTGCGTCTCCACCACAGAATCTGTCTTTGGCACCTGTCTGGACACCCGTTCCAAGGGAACCAGACAAGTTAGAAGCCATTCAAGTGTCAGGCTTGCTTTTAGCTATATACATGTAAAACAAGTTCCCTCTAACCAATCAGCTTTTGATGTGCCTTTCTGCAACTGACCCCAGAGCCGCTGGACATTCTCTCACCTTTAGCCGATTGAAGAAGCTGAAAAATTATTTTCCTACAGTTGTTAGCGCAGAGGAATTTGATACGGTACGTACGGCCAAGAAGTATCCCGATTTCAGCTTGATCCTACTCTGCCATGTGCAACTGCTTCAGATGGTACCTTGCTCAGCCTGGATCACTGGTGGGCACAAATCTTCACAGAAGGGCAATAACCTGTTCTATCAAAAGTGGTTAAGGCTTGTCTCAGCATTTTTACTGGCCCACATGTAGAACAATTCTTCAGTATAATGAATGATCTAATCAGCGCAAAGTCAAACCGGTTGAAAATTGAAACATATGCTGCCATTCAATCAGTCAAATACGAAATAGCATCCAGAAAGACTTCATCATTGAAGATGTTTCACAGAGCAGACATTCGAACAGACCCTGTAGACAAGAGCATTGTCTACCATATGCAGACATCCTATGGTAGATACAAACGCAAACTGGCAGCTCTTTCTAAGGAATGGGAGGAAAATATGAAGAAACTAAAATTGAGTGCACCTGTCTTTCCTGCTCGACCCCATAAGGGAACGGTTGAGCCAAGTACTAAGAAAGCCAGAATTCACCAACTAGCCAACAATATTAAAAAAAAGATTGATCAAAACCAGAAATCGGCCAGAAAGTGAAAATGTTTTCATAGATAAACAACTACAGTAGATTTATTTGAACACACATTTACTGTATTTGTCCATAAAACATTTTTCCCTTTGGCCAGGTTAATATATATGGTAACTGGTGTCATTTTGGAGACACTGTTGGTGTAAAGCTGTTGTTGTCTAAGACAGCAACAGCTTTCAGTAATATTGTTTCTCAAGTGTTTTACACCAGTCTCCCTTTACTATAACATGCATAATGTAACAAACTGGTGCATTAAATGTGACTTAAAAGTTTTAAATGGACCTGTAACCATGTATGAATTCAGGAAGATTTATTTTATTTGATAATGTTTGAGAGATTTACTCACTATTGACTAGAGGCGCCTTTCACGTGGACCTGATCAGGTAATATATAATTCTATATTCTGAGCATGCATAAGTGGAGTTAGAGTAGAAATTGCGGATCGTAACCACGCCCTACCTGGGCCTCCCAAAATGCATCAAAGCATGTTAAATGAATAAATGAAATTCAGAATTCTTTTCATCAGCCTATAGCTCAATCCTAGCTGGGCCATTGGCATCATGATTACAGCGTGTTTTTATTAGCCATTTAATTATCAAGCCAGCCCAAATCAACCTCTGCAGTGGTCTTTTGGAATGTCCATTTGCAAGCCAAGGAGGCCATTTTTGTAAATTTACCACTGGACTGACTAGCTCGATAACCGAGCCAGTCATTCCAGTGGTAAACTTTAAAAAATCTTTCGCCTATTAACTGTAATATTCATCATACATACATGTACACATATTACATGTCAAAGGCAATAATTCTAATAACTTAGTAGCTTGAATCTTTTTATGAACAATTCTGTCCTGTAGGCTATAGCTAGTTATCGAACGCAAAATTCAATTCACTTTTGTGCTGTGCAACAAGAAATTGAATTTTATGTTCAAGGTCATGAGTTACATGAAAAAAATTAGTATAAAATAGTATCTGAAAGGTGTGGGCTATTGAGGGTGTTAAGTGCCAGAAATGGCCTGGATTGCATCTCCAGCAATCTAGAAACCCAGAGCTGGACCCCGGCCTCAGGCGCTGGGATAGTAATTTCCAGATTTTTCACAAGAATCCACTCCAATCTCTGAACAATACTCACCATTCTATTACGGACCCAGCCTCCTAGCCCCACAGAGGCAAGCCATGGGTATCTCTTGTTTGGTGGCTATGCAAACAATATGAGGTTCATGGCAAACGGGTACTCGGCAGTTGGGAGCCGATTACCCGGTTCCAGGAGTCGGTAAAGCTTACTACGTCTATAGTCCTAGGGCCCAGCTATCCAGGCTAGCTGTATATCAGAAGTAATAGAATGGTGAGTATTGTTAGATCTCGGAAAAAGGGAAATTGAAATTTCCTTTAATCCATGACTGAAAAGCATATTGAAACTATTTTTATTGAAATTCCGATGGACAAAACAAAAAATAAACTTATCGACGTTACATACAGACCTCCTTGTAGGGACAATGATAAATTCATCAAATTGATCGAAAAAATTCTAAATACTCTACAAAATGAAAAAAAATCTGCCTATATATTAGGTGACTTTAATATTAATCTACTAAAACAGCACAGTTTCTACACCCAAGACCTACTAAATTTATTAAAAACATCCGGCTTTTATCCATTGATAACAAAACCAACAAGAATTACTGAATTCTCAGCTATGGTTATTGATAATATCCTCTCAAATAACACTCTAAGTGCCAAAAACGAATCAGGTATTTTTGTCGTAGAAATTTCGGATCATTTACCTATCTTCTATATAGAAAAACAAAACCATAGAGGAAAGCAATTTGAAAAAGAAGAAGTAACCTGTAGGGACTTCAAAAAGGAAAATATAGAATTGTTTAAAAATAACATGGCTAGCGTAAATTGGAATCCGGTAACTCAGTCACACTCATGTGAAGATGCCTACAACTGCCGGGTACCCATTTGCCATGAAGCTCATTCTTGTTTGCATAGCAACAAGAGACACATGCTTTTTTGTGCAGTTGGAGTCTTGAGTGCAGAGCTCTAGATAAGGATTTCAATTGGGTGAAATACTCAAATTTTTTTTCCCAATTGGGTTTTCACATGGAGAATTGGGTGAAATACTCATCATTCTTTTGTAAATTGGGTTATTTGTATAACTTCACTATTAAGCTTCAACTGTGACGTGATATGTTTTACAGGCCTTTCTAATAGATGTAACCTTGTCAAAGATCCTAAATGTACTGCACCAAGCCAGTTGCAATGAAGATGAGCTGCGACTAGTAATTGGATGCCAGTGCTACTGATACCTTATTCGATTTAAATAATTAATTACAACCTGCCCATTATTAAATATTATGACATGAAAAGACCATAATAATGGGAAATGTTTACCACAAACAATTCCAATTATTATGTTGTTATCATGTCATAATCCAGTTCAGCTAACCTCTTAGTCAGAGGTTAGGTAAGCTGGATTATGACACGATAACAACATAATAATTGGAGGCTCTGAGGGGGATAATATCCAGAAAGAGCTCAGCAGATTTAACATCATATAATGACTGTCATATATGTATGCTCTGTATCCACCCATGATGCTGGTCAAGGTAGAGCAGCCTTCAACATAGTGAATGCTTGAAACAATAAAGTTGGATAAACTCATATAATTGTGTGTGTGTCATTGCTTTTTTCCGTGGAAGTCTAGATTAATAGACCATTCAACAAGAACCGAAGTCATACTATACTAAAAGATTACACATAACTCTTCTAGTATACATAGACTGGTTTAATTATCTTAATAGAGCATACTAGAAAAATAGAAATTGATTCAAGGGTCATACATTAGAGCTAGATCAATCTCTATTTTTCTAGTATGCTCTGTTAAGATAATTTAAGCTAGACAAAAGTGAAAGAATAATATATATCATACATATTATTCATTAACTTTTGTATAGTTCTAAAATTTCTTTGGCAATGACTGCAATCTGCTAATGCATGAAATTGTCCAATCATTAACAAATGTTATAGTGAGCTCTCTCTCACTTCCCATATGGAAACTAAGGAGGAAACGACTATAATATGAACGATAAGCAGGTCTTTCTGATTGAAGAGGTTAATGCATTCCCTTGATCATGGTTTGATAAATTGGTGCGTACTTAATTATTATGAGAAGAATCAAAGACGTGTGGAGTCATGGTACCTTGTAAGACATTCTTTATTAAGTTATCAGAGTAAGTCAGCTACATGAATCAGAACTATTATTCAACAATGCTGAGCTGATGAGAAAATGTCTGCCCATCACAAAATGGTAAGTACTTGAAGTTTTGATGTAAACAAATAAGATTTCTTTAACCATTGATAGGTTTGCTCATAAACAATTACATCATCTGCAGTTTACATACTGCAATGCTTAAACGGAACCCAATAACAAATAGTAAACTTTTAAGATTGTAACTATATACATATTTGAACTCCCTCATCCAATACATTTCACACACACACACACACACACAGCTGTTACAATAGTCCCCCTGCCACTTTGTTAACCGAGCCAGTCATTCCAGTGGTAAACTTTAAAAAATCTTTCGCCTATTAACTGTAATATTCATCATACATACATGTACACATATTACATGTCAAAGGCAATAATTCTAATAACTTAGTAGCTTGAATCTTTTTATGAACAATTCTGTCCTGTAGGCTATAGCTAGTTATCGAACGCAAAATTCAATTCACTTTTGTGCTGTGCAACAAGAAATTGAATTTTATGTTCAAGGTCATGAGTTACATGAAAAAAATTAGTATAAAATAGTATCTGAAAGGTGTGGGCTATTGAGGGTGTTAAGTGCCAGAAATGGCCTGGATTGCATCTCCAGCAATCTAGAAACCCAGAGCTGGACCCCGGCCTCAGGCGCTGGGATAGTAATTTCCAGATTTTTCACAAGAATCCACTCCAATCTCTGAACAATACTCACCATTCTATTACGGACCCAGCCTCCTAGCCCCACAGAGGCAAGCCATGGGTATCTCTTGTTTGGTGGCTATGCAAACAATATGAGGTTCATGGCAAACGGGTACTCGGCAGTTGGGAGCCGATTACCCGGTTCCAGGAGTCGGTAAAGCTTACTACGTCTATAGTCCTAGGGCCCAGCTATCCAGGCTAGCTGTATATCAGAAGTAATAGAATGGTGAGTATTGTTAGATCTCGGAAAAAGGGAAATTGAAATTTCCTTTAATCCATGACTGAAAAGCATATTGAAACTATTTTTATTGAAATTCCGATGGACAAAACAAAAAATAAACTTATCGACGTTACATACAGACCTCCTTGTAGGGACAATGATAAATTCATCAAATTGATCGAAAAAATTCTAAATACTCTACAAAATGAAAAAAAATCTGCCTATATATTAGGTGACTTTAATATTAATCTACTAAAACAGCACAGTTTCTACACCCAAGACCTACTAAATTTATTAAAAACATCCGGCTTTTATCCATTGATAACAAAACCAACAAGAATTACTGAATTCTCAGCTATGGTTATTGATAATATCCTCTCAAATAACACTCTAAGTGCCAAAAACGAATCAGGTATTTTTGTCGTAGAAATTTCGGATCATTTACCTATCTTCTATATAGAAAAACAAAACCATAGAGGAAAGCAATTTGAAAAAGAAGAAGTAACCTGTAGGGACTTCAAAAAGGAAAATATAGAATTGTTTAAAAATAACATGGCTAGCGTAAATTGGAATCCGGTAACTCAGTCACACTCATGTGAAGATGCCTACAACTGCCGGGTACCCATTTGCCATGAAGCTCATTCTTGTTTGCATAGCAACAAGAGACACATGCTTTTTTGTGCAGTTGGAGTCTTGAGTGCAGAGCTCTAGATAAGGATTTCAATTGGGTGAAATACTCAAATTTTTTTTCCCAATTGGGTTTTCACATGGAGAATTGGGTGAAATACTCATCATTCTTTTGTAAATTGGGTTATTTGTATAACTTCACTATTAAGCTTCAACTGTGACGTGATATGTTTTACAGGCCTTTCTAATAGATGTAACCTTGTCAAAGATCCTAAATGTACTGCACCAAGCCAGTTGCAATGAAGATGAGCTGCGACTAGTAATTGGATGCCAGTGCTACTGATACCTTATTCGATTTAAATAATTAATTACAACCTGCCCATTATTAAATATTATGACATGAAAAGACCATAATAATGGGAAATGTTTACCACAAACAATTCCAATTATTATGTTGTTATCATGTCATAATCCAGTTCAGCTAACCTCTTAGTCAGAGGTTAGGTAAGCTGGATTATGACACGATAACAACATAATAATTGGAGGCTCTGAGGGGGATAATATCCAGAAAGAGCTCAGCAGATTTAACATCATATAATGACTGTCATATATGTATGCTCTGTATCCACCCATGATGCTGGTCAAGGTAGAGCAGCCTTCAACATAGTGAATGCTTGAAACAATAAAGTTGGATAAACTCATATAATTGTGTGTGTGTCATTGCTTTTTTCCGTGGAAGTCTAGATTAATAGACCATTCAACAAGAACCGAAGTCATACTATACTAAAAGATTACACATAACTCTTCTAGTATACATAGACTGGTTTAATTATCTTAATAGAGCATACTAGAAAAATAGAAATTGATTCAAGGGTCATACATTAGAGCTAGATCAATCTCTATTTTTCTAGTATGCTCTGTTAAGATAATTTAAGCTAGACAAAAGTGAAAGAATAATATATATCATACATATTATTCATTAACTTTTGTATAGTTCTAAAATTTCTTTGGCAATGACTGCAATCTGCTAATGCATGAAATTGTCCAATCATTAACAAATGTTATAGTGAGCTCTCTCTCACTTCCCATATGGAAACTAAGGAGGAAACGACTATAATATGAACGATAAGCAGGTCTTTCTGATTGAAGAGGTTAATGCATTCCCTTGATCATGGTTTGATAAATTGGTGCGTACTTAATTATTATGAGAAGAATCAAAGACGTGTGGAGTCATGGTACCTTGTAAGACATTCTTTATTAAGTTATCAGAGTAAGTCAGCTACATGAATCAGAACTATTATTCAACAATGCTGAGCTGATGAGAAAATGTCTGCCCATCACAAAATGGTAAGTACTTGAAGTTTTGATGTAAACAAATAAGATTTCTTTAACCATTGATAGGTTTGCTCATAAACAATTACATCATCTGCAGTTTACATACTGCAATGCTTAAACGGAACCCAATAACAAATAGTAAACTTTTAAGATTGTAACTATATACATATTTGAACTCCCTCATCCAATACATTTCACACACACACACACACACACAGCTGTTACAATAGTCCCCCTGCCACTTTGTGGTGATGCCAATAAGGAGTAAAACTTCTACTGGGTCTTCTCAGCCGCCTTTGGCGAAGAAGGCCAAGAAGGTTGTGGAGGCCCCTACCCTCCCCAATGTTGCTCCTGATCGCCCGAGAGGCGGGAAGGGGAAGGGTACGGGTAAGTCCTCCAAGGGCGGAAAGAAGGGAGCGGATCGAGAGCTCCCTTCATATTCGCCTGGACCGCACCTGTGCGACAGGAACAGCGGTGCCAGTTATACCCGTCGTGCCTAGAACGAAATGGTTCTCACTCTCTCTCGTCAAGAGAGGGGGGGGGGGGGGAAACGGAGCGCGAGCTAGACACCCCCCATTAGGCATCGATGCGACAGTCTGGTCCTGGGATGGTTATCCCAGGGGTACGTGCCGGAGTGGTGAGATTTTCCACCACAGAATCTGTCTTTGGCACCTGTCTGGACACCTGTACCAAGGGAACCAGACAAGTTAGAAGCCATTCAAAACAAAGTGTCAGGTTTGCTTCTGAAGGGAGCAATAAAACCAGCAAACCGGAACACTCTAGGCTTCTATTCAAACATGTTCCTTGTCCCCAAGAGCACAGGGGGATGGAGACCCGTACTCAATCTCAGGCCATTAAATTGGTTTATCCATACGCCTCGGTTTCAGATGGAAACTCCGAGGTCGGTATGGCAGGATTGAGGAAGGGAATGTGGTGTGTATCGATCGATTTGAAAGATGCATATTTCCACATTCCAATGAACAGGAGTTGTCACAGGTTTCTGAGATTTGTGTTTCAGAATCAGGTATGGGAGTTTTTAGTCCTCCCATTCGGCCTGTCGACAGCTCCACAGGTTGTCACCAGAGTGGTCCTTGCGGTGACAGCGTTTCTCAGAAAAGAGAACGTGGTGCTTCACACATACATAGACGACTGGCTGCTCAAGGCAGACTCGGCAGCCAGGTTAGAGGTGGATACTGCTCTGACTCTGAGGTTACTTTCAGATCTAGGCTGGATAGTCAACAAGGAGAAATCCGAGTTGACAACCACTCAACAGTTCGTTTATTTAGGGATGAGATTCGATCTCAAGGAGGGCAGGATTTACCCGTCAGAGCCCAGAGTGGTGTCTCTGTTAGCCATCCTCAAGAGTTTTCGATTGGGAAACCACATTCAGGTGAGACGGTTTCTTCAGATGCTGGCCATGATGGTCTCCATGAAGCAGGTAATCCCGTACGCTGCTCTGATGCGAAGACCTATCCAGTTGTATCTGATGTCTCTGTGGAAACAGAGAACAGAACCCCTGTCAAAGCTGGTGCCAGTTTTGGAGCCAATAATGTCGCATTTTGTATGGTGGAAAAATCGTCAGAATCTCCTAGTCGGGGTTTCGCTGCACCTACCCTACCCCCAGCTATCCGTGTACACGGATGCATCGCGGATGCATCGCTGGAGGGATTGGGGGGGGGCCTGCCTGGGAGAACACCAGGTCTCGGGCACATGGACTCTTCAAGAGAGCCAGCTGCATATCAATCTGTGGGAATGATGGCAGTGGAACTGGCATTGAAAAAGTTTCTTCCAAAAGTCAGGGGCAAGGCGATATTGATACGGTCGGACAACTCGACAGTAGTATCATACATAAATCGCCAAGGCGGGACCAAGTCACCCACACTGTGTATCAAAGTGTGGCACTTGATTCAATGGTGCAGGAATTACTCGGTTGTTTTGAAAGCAGCTCACATTCCTGGCCGATTGAACATTCTGGCGGATGCTTTGTCTCCGAGACAGAGAATTCTGCCAACAGAATGGTCTCTCAACCCTCCAGTTCTGCGACGGATCTTCGAGCATTGGGGCAAACCCAACGTGAACTTGTTCGCCACAAAGGAAAATGCTCAAATCATGACTTATGTCTCGCCAATTCCAGATCCAAATGCTGTCGATACAGAAGCTCTGGCGAAAAGCTGGAGAGGGATGCACGCTTACGCGTACCCACCCACCATTCTTCTACCGAAGATCAGGGAGGAACCGTGCCTGGTCCTGCTAATAGCACCATTTTGCCCCAGCAGGGCATGGTTCACGGATCTTCTAGATCTGCTGGTGGAAAATCCAGTGCAGTTACCCGAGATTCCGAACATAATCTCGCAGGCCAAGGGATGCTTCCTACACGAGCGTCGGAAGGCTTTTCTCGACAAGCTCCAGATTTCATCGCAGCTGCGAGTAGGTCAACCTTCTAGGTTAACAGGTTTGCAGACTGGTGTGAAGAAAAGGGTATTGATACCTTTCAATCCACTATTCAGAAAATAGCAGACTCTCTGTGAGCTGTTCTTTTCAGGACTAGCTCCTGTCACAATTGCTGGATACAAGTCAGCTTTGGCATCAGTTATCCCTTGTCTAGCCAACAGGGATAGTCCAGAGGTGGCCCAGTTGAATGTGATGGTGAAGGGAATGAGCAATCTCCGACCGAGACAACCGGTAGTCATTCCAGCTTGGAGTCTATTGTTAGTGCTTAATGTACTGGCCAAGCACCCTTTCGAACCATTGCGTTCGGCTAGTCTAAAGCATTTGACTCTAAAGGCGGTCTTTCTATTGGAAGCTTCCTCAGCTAGAAGGCACAGTGAGATCCATACACTTTCAGCTGAGAGGGACCGATTTATTGTCTCCGGAGAGGGTCTGCGTCTACTGCCAAGAGCAGAGTTTATGTCAAAGAATCGATCTTTGAGATATCGCGGCAAACCTGATCATTATACCGAAACTAACTAGGTTTGATCGTGATGCCAGTGTCTGGTGCCCAGTCCATGCTTTGACTAAGTACAAAAAATGGATAGACTCGTTACGGTCGAATGATAGACATCTGTGGATCTGCCATAAGAAGGGATATGGTGCTGCATCCATGGATTCTATCTCCCATTGGGTAGTCGAATGCATTCAGACTACCCATGAGATTGCGACTGGGCACCAGGTGCAATGCGCAAGGGCACACAATGTTAGAGGAATAGCCGCCTCGACCGCCCTTTACAATAGTGTTCCGTTAGAGGACATCATGGCTGTTGCACAATGGCACTGTGAGTCCTCTTTGACGGATTACTATATGAGGGATGTGTCAGACTCCGCCAATCCCCTCGCTAACGATAGTTATACGACCACACTGCTCTTCTCCCTTTATTTGGCGTAGGTAAGAAAGATTTAAGAAGCAGACATGGTCGAGCGAGAGGATGACAACCAGATTGTGTCACTGATGGCCGGACAAGTGAATGGTTGGAGGCGGTACGTCGAAGTCCAATTATCATACGGTAATTCAATAGTGAGAGTTTTTTGTATTATGTCTATATATCATGTTCATTCATCTTATATATTCATGCTCATTCCCAGGCTGATATATGCAAAGAGCAGTTAACCCTCTTGGCATATTTATGTTTCAGGCGGGATGCATGTTCCTGAGTTCTCTCCCTTTTCGTAGGACAAAAAAAAAGGGGGGGGGGGGGTTGGCAGTGATGCGATTCGGTTCCGTTAACTTGATGGTCCTTTTAGATCTCCATTGATCAAGTTTAAGTCTAGCTCTTTCTCCAAGGGGCAAAAGTAGCAATTGATGGCTTACCCCTTCCCACCAGGTTACTGTCTAAATCTGGAGTATATCAGAAGTAATAGAATGGTGAGTATTGATCGAAGGAGAATGAAATTTCCCTTTCTCCGAGATCTAACAATACTCACCATTCTATTACGAACCCAGCCTCCCAGCCCCACGGAGGCAAGCCATGGGTATCTCTTGATTGGGGGGCTATGCAATATGAGCTTCATGGCAAACGGGTACTCGGCAGTTGGGAGCCGGGTACTCGGTTCCAGGAGTCGGTAAAGCTTACTACGTCTATAGTCCTAGGGCCCAGCTATCCAGGCTAGCTGTATCAGAAGTAATAGAATGGTGAGTATTCTTAGATCTCGGAGAAAGGGAAATTGAAATTTCCTTCATTCTCATAATATTCCCGAGATTGAAAAATACGGGAATCCAACTGGATTCTCGTAAATAAACACTTCCAAAAACGTAAACATTCAATTCTTACAGAATGCTGCAATCACGGTTACTAATTTCAACAATAAAAATTATGTCATGAATCAGCCTAGAGGGGGGGTCTGCTAATTCACCGGTAATGAGAAATGTCGCGCGTGACTGCGCAATTGTAGTTAATAATAATCGATTATGCGCACTCGTAGTTTCTGATTGGCTTGCGGGAGCTACTATCGTAGTTAAATTTTGATCATGTGCCACGTCATTCATAACGAATTAATCACATGATTTATTTCAACCAATCTCTGTGCGACTCTCGCGATTAATATTGATGGCTAATGGCGAACGAAAAATCTAGTCACAGGTTTGACAGGTTATATGACCCAATATATTATTATTGGAAGGTTCTGACAGTAATACAACCCGATATTTAAGTGGTTCATTGCTTTGGAGCGACCGAGAAAACAGGACTATGTCAGGAAAACCGGTGCATAGTATTTCCAGTAAATCGCATTTGCACTAAATTGTCAGTTTAAAGCGTACAAGTTAAGAAGGGTCAAGCTATCTACTAAATGCCTTAGAGCTGGTTACGCTTTTTATTGTGGCAGACTTGTGGGTTATTGTTTTATATTAGAAATGTACGCTGCTTGTACAAGTACAAATATTTGGTGACAGTTACAAAAAAATCTACCCGTCAACTACAAATGTAGGTAAGCCACAACAATGTAAGATATTCAATTCTTTGTTTTTGTAGTGGGGTTTGTGGGTGGGGTAGGAGGAGGGTGTTAAAATATTTATAAATATTCGGTCATTAGTCACTAATTATTATAGTGGGTCTGGAATTTTTAAATATATGTTTGGAAAAAGTATGGAATCTTATTGTGCCCAAGATGTATGAACCCTGAAATTGTTGCAAGCTGGAAAGATGTTACCAATGAGTGTTGTCATACAAATACTGATATTTTGGCAGAGAAAATGTACATTTGCAGACCAAGGGAGTATTGTTTTTGGAGACTTAACACTGAATGACTGGCTCGGTTATCGAGCTTGTAATTTCAGGGGTAAATTTTCCAAAATATTCTTCTTGGTCTGGAAATGGAACGAATGAATGGACATAAAACAAAAACTCAATCTGCTTTTAACAAATTTACTGAGCTATGAGAGTTAGTATTGTCTGTCAATTATAATAGTGACTGGTGACATCAACCTATATATGATGTAATTGATTATGAGGTCAATAGTTGAGTAACAGATTGGATTCATCCATTAATATGAAATCGCAGTTCTATTTTGAAAATAATATCTGTCACTTAGAATAAGAATGACTGGTTTACAATAAATACTCCTTGTATGTACAGTATCATACTAAAAGTGTTCCTGAGTGACCAATACAATTAGATCCTGATAGGCATATAAGTATTAATTACTACCCATATTTTTATGTATATGGCTGGGGTTCCATACGATAATTAGGAAAAAAGATCAGCTATTTCTATGGCAACTGAGTTGTATCACGGTGTGATTGCTCATGAATTCAAGGACAGTATGTAGTATCAGGTATGATCTCTGTCTGTTGTTTGTCAACATGGACGTAAAATCAGAATCATGAGAGTGAAATGTTCTCAGGGCAACTTCTGAAATATACAATTTTATATATGATAATTACTTAAGACAATGTATTTATCCAGTATATAACATGGAAATGAAAACCCCTCATTGTATTGGCTTCCCGTTGAGCTTTCTATACAGGAATCCAAAAGTGGATTCCCATGGATTCCTGCTGAGCAAATTTACGAGAATCCGCATTGATTCTGGTGAAATTTAGCAAATTTCGACCCCTGCACATCATCATCAAGAAAACATCATGTATCTTTAATTGACCATGAGGGAAATTCACATGCGGCGGATGCCATTTGACCAGATAATGATTTTTTTATGAAGCCATGTTTTTTTTAAACATTTTATCTGTAAATTAGGTAATCGGTGGATAAGTCCATGCTGTAATCAATATGCTAATGATAATTCAGCAACATGCACCTTAAATTCATTATTAACTTAATATACAGATGAAATATGTTCAGATAAAGCAGGTTTGGATAAAAAATGGTGTAACAAATTTGCGCAACCAATTGGTTACGCAAACTGATTTTGCGCAAGCGAACAATTGGTTACGCAGACCTGAAAACACGCGACCCAAAAATGGGTCTCGCAAATATTTGAAATTTTGAGGGCTGCTCTGGCAAGTCAAAAGATGAAAGTTTCACAGAGGATGACACAATTCCTGAAGACCCGTATGAGACTGCTGCTGAATGGAGTAAACTAAAGCATGCATTAGAGCGGGAAAACAAACTAATCCGGGTACAACTAGTCAAGGAGCAACAAAAAAATCAAGGACTCCAAGCACGTCTCGACCGTAGTGGTATGATTGACAGACTGGCACTGGGAGGAGTTTACAATCGTCGGTCGGAGAATAGAGATGATACAGATCTGGCTGAGGATTATGGAGCCAAATCTAGAATTCCTGGAGGTCTGTATATAGCCCGGGGAAAACCTGATTTAGATGGCCGATGTGGTGTTGATAGTCATGGGGTGAGACCCAGAAACTTCGCAGTCCCACCCCAACCCAAAATGGGCAACATTTGATGGAACTAGAGACTGGTTGCCATTCTTTACTCTCTTTGATCGAATCGCCAGTCGTTATGCTTGGCCTGAGTACTACCGTCTAGAAATGCTGATTGAGGCACTGCGGGACAAGGCCCTCAAATTCTTTTGCACTTGCTCCGCTCAAGTCCAAAATAATTATGAGACATAGGTAATTCGCCTTAATTCCAGATTCAGCACGACAGATCTTCCCCAGACATCCCGCCACAAGCTGCAACAGACCCGGCAAGAGGGATGTTCTTTGGAAAAATTCGCTGAGCGGATCCAGGAATTGACCTTGGATGGTTTTCCTGATGCCAATGAGGAGGTCACTCAAAGTATTGCGGTTGACCAATTCCTAAGAGGGGTGGACAGTAAAAAAGCTGCGTTAACTACAATGGACAAGGATCCAAACACGCTGGATAGGCGTTGCAATTGATGACCGCTGCCATCTGTAATCAGCAGCTGGTTCTGGGATCTAAGCGACAAGAATTTAGAAAAGTTCATTTCGTCTTTGATGATCAACTTGATAACCCAGACGATACATCCTCTGACTTACCCCTACACGTCCGTGGTGTTCAACCACCCAGCCGCCCAGACAGGGTCGAAGAAGAGATGCATCTTTTAAAAAGTCCATTATCACAATTGAAGGGCTCTGTTAATAAAATATTAACTGTTCTAGCTAACCAGAGCCGCTCACCACCCAGAGGTGTCAACCCAAGTCCCCCCAGAAGGCTATCCCCTGCTAATGGAACCAGGAAAGGCGCTTGCTTCAACTGTCACGTTGAGGGTCATTTCAGTTGTGAATGCCCACGCATCAGTCGATCGCCTTCTCTTCCAAATCGTCCCACAACTCTTGACGCATAACAGTGTAAGAACGAAGCCGTTGAGGTGCGCTTGTATAATCATTCATCCCATACTATGAAGTTCGTGGTCCCCATCACGCTCAACGGTATCTCTGTAGATGCAGTGGTGGATACTGCTGCTCAAATTACTGTGTTGAGTCATAGTTTTGCTAACAATCTACCTGCACTCATTCCGGTAGGTAAGACTATATTCTTAAAAGGGCTGGTGTAAACAGCGCAATAAATGCCCATCTCGGAGGCGATGTCAGCATTCAAATTGGAACACAATCTGTCTGGTGGCGTGTCTTTGTAGGTAACATTTCAGATCCTGTCATATTGGATCTGGTCTTTCTGAAAGCTCACAAGGCGATCATTGATTTAGTTACTCTTTGCAATCCAAATTAATAGTCATGAAAATCCGGCCTCCATGGTAGCAACTGATGAAAGTAAAATCCAAGTAGCACGCGCAGTCATGAAAAACAGAGTAGTGGTGGCTCCATTTGAGTCAGTACAGACCATTGGGCGGGTGAACGGTCAGTACAGTGTTGACAGAGACATTTAGGGTTGCACGATTATTCAATTTTCATAATCGCAATCATTTAAAAAAAATAATCGCGATCATAGGATTAATCATGAACTATATTAACTACGTCAATGCTGCTTAGAGGACGTTATTATGCTACTGCAGATTGTAAGATTATGGATTAGGCACATTGTTATACATACGTGGACAGAACACGCCAGTTGCTGATTGCAGACAAAGGAATGTATCAAGATTTTTCTAGACGGAAAACGGAAGGTACCGTATTTCACGTAATTGTAGCTCTAATAGAAGCCCACCCCCTAACTTTGACATATGAGCTCCACTGATTTCTTAGCAGTTTCAAAACGGCAAAACTCTGTATTAGAAGCCCACCCCCTAACTCAGCAGATTGTATAGGAAAATTTGTAAGAATAGCGTGTATAATAGTAACAATCGTGTCACATGGTGTGTCTACTTCAGACCGATCTCTGCCCTGATACATTTCCGGCCCCTGTAGAAGTCAATACAGGCCTCAGATTTGTAAATCTCAACCACCTATTAGATTAATACTAATAGTAGGCCACGTATGTGCAAGATATAATAAAGTTTATTCCACACAGTCTTGGCGTGATTTAATAGCTTCCTTATAAATATATTTTAAGAAAATGCGCATCAATTTTGTAATGCCGCTCAACATTAAATGATCCAAATTGAATTATTACAAATGACAATATAGCCGGCTTCTTAAGTTGGCGAGCCAGCGGCTCTTTTGCGATGGGAGGCGGCGTGTTCTCGCGAGATATTATACGCTAACGGGAGTTTATCAAACGGGTACCCCACAGATTTGAATGTGTTGTAACCCGTTATTCAGATCAGTATAATACTCAGTTCCTATCGCGCAATGATAATATATAGAAATTCCCGAGTTCCGAGTCCCCGATTCCAGAATATTTATATCCGTGTACTCGCTCTAAAATAAACTCTTAAATTGGAGGCGAATCACGTGATTTGTGGGTTTTTCGAGACACCATTTTATATCAAATTGTGGATTAATTTTGATGTAATAAACAAGCTTTATTAAAGGATACGCAATATTTAGGCGCTCAAATCAAATAATTTCACTTCCCCGGTGATGTTTTGAGGTATACAAACATAGGCGTAGGTGGTGAGAATTTTTACGGGAGAAAATGCGTTCGTGGTATCAGTTTTAAAACTTTTTTGGGAAAACCGTTAGCGCATAGCTATTCAGAGAATGGGGAACGCGGGATAAGCGTGTGTGATTGCAACAACAATGATAAATAGCGACCAAGTGAACAATCCGCTGAACTGATCCGGCTGAAATTTTGGGGATATGATTTTGAACTAAGGGCCATTAAAGTTTGTTCATGGGAAGTTGATCGGTAAAAAACATGGCCGCTGTGGACCAATCAAATTTTAGCGTGTTTGGCTGCCATATTCAAATTTTTTTTATTTGATGGATTTTGAAGCCCAAATTGGTTTTCTTAACTCCGCTTACTTGCCAGTCAGCTGTCGTATAGCGATGACCCCATCCATCTTCTGTATGTCCGTCCATCCATCTGTCTGTCTGTCTCACCAACAATGGCAGCTCATTTTGTTATTTCTTGACTGATTGACACCAAACTTGGTCACAATGTTAATGTCGGCATCTAATATCTGTGTTGTGAAAATGAAACTGATAGGACGTCAAATGCCAGAGTTACCACTCCTTAAATATTTGCAGTCTCGCTTTCATAGGGCAAATATAGGTTTGTTTCCACCATCCATTGATTTATCACTATGTCAGATTTTATTGCCAAACTAGGTATTAGATTCCAATTAACGGATTAACCTTTCCAGTACTGCCGAAATATTTACGATATGTATTATGTGCTCTGACATCTATGCTCTTAAAAATATTTTGAAATGTATTTGATTGAAAGTAGTTGCTGCCTTAGGCAGTAGTGAATGTTGTTGCTGCCTAAGGCAGCAATGATTTCAGTCAAATTATTTTTCAGATCGACTCCAGCTCACCCAACCTCTGCTGCTAACTTGGTGATTCAGCCATATGCGCATGTGTTAAATGGATTGTGTGGTGATGGGTAATAACCTGCTATAAAGACCACCTACCTGCCTTAGAGACCATTTTCTTAAATTGTATTTAAACCTCTAATAACCGTCTGACTGAGTTTTTGCAGACAACATATTCCAAAGGTTATATCTCTGAACCTGATAAATATATTGAAAACAATTGGACTGAAATTGTTGGTGGCTAAGCTGCCAACAACTTTCAGTCGAATTGTTTTCAAAATATTCAACAAGTGAAGAGCTTGCAGCAGTGAGACAGTTAAGAAACCAGCTGTAGTTAGCACTGATATCATCTATTTTTACTTAAAGATTGTTCAAAATCACTAATGCAAAAAAACAGTCCAGAGATTGTTGTCAATATCTCGAAAACTAAACCATTTGACTGAAAGTCATTGGAAGTGACACCGATGGATGTAAAACTTAAGTAAGATTAGTTGAAATGCCAATGTTCCAGGTGAGCGATACTGGCCCAATTGGGCCTCTTGTTTCATTTTATAATCATCCACGATCATTTTGAATTATATAATCGCGATTAATCGAATAATCAAAAAATCGTGGAACCCTAGAGACATTGCTATCCAGCCTTCATGCAAATTAAATGGCTTCGTTTCCCCGCATGCAGTTGTTAAATGTCATGGAGAATTGGTTCCAGTGCTCCTTAGGAACATGTCACCCCAGTTTATTACCCTTAAAAAGAACCACCCTTTGGGTACGGCAATGGAGGTGGACACACTCCTTGTGAGCCCAGTTGATCCACCGGGTCAAGCAGGACATGAAGATGAACTACCTGAAAAGTTGCAAGAACTCTACGAGAGATCCACAAAGAAATTGGAAATGAATCAATCTCAAATTGTAAAGGATCTACGTGTAGAATTCCAAGATGTCTTTGCAAAAAATGACCTGGACTTAGGACTTCTGCAAGGCATTTACCACAAAGTTGATACTGGTGATGCTAACCCGGTTCGAGCTAAGATGCATCGAACTCCTATGGGATTTGAAAAGGAAGCGTTATTTGGAAGAGATGCTTCAAAAGGGAGTGATTGTCCCATCTCAATCTGAATGGGCTTCAGCCCCAGTTCTGGTTCGTAAAAAAGACCTCTCAGTCAGATATTGTGTCGATTTTTGTGCTGTGAAGTGACTGACCCGTAAAGACAGCTTCCCATTACCAAATATTAGCACCTGTCTGCATTCCTTTAGCGGTAGCACGTATATTAGTCCCTTGGATATGGCGGCGGGGTACTGGCAAATAGAGGTAGATCCAAATGACCGGCATAAATTGTTTTTGATCACCAGATATTGACTATAAATTTGTCCGGATGCCTTTCGGGACCTGCAACATTTCAGCGGGCTATCCAACTGGTTTTGCATGGTTTGAACTGGCAGGAAGGTTTAGCATATATAGACGATGTGATAGTGTTTGGCCGAACTTTCGACGAACACATCACAAACCTCCGAAATGTGCTCCAACGTTTCCGAGTACATAACCTTAAACTGAAACCGAAAAAGTGCCATTTGTTGCAGAAAGAGTTATGCTTTCTGGGAAAACATGTCAGCGAACAAGGGATATGGGTTATGCCAAATAGCATAAACTGCATGGCATCATGGCCCATACCTATTAATAAGGAGTTGCAGGCGTTCCTTGGATATGTAAATTATCATCGTGAGCATATCCAAGGATGTGCTGGAATCTCGGCTCCTCTCTATTCCAAAACAGACTTTGATTAGAAGCTGGAACACCAAGATGCTTTCAGTAGCTTGAAAACGGCTATGGATACCCCACTGATTCTTGGCTTTCCTCTCTCCACAGGTATGTTTATTCTTGACACTGACGCTTCATATACTGCCATTGGAGCAGAATTATCTCACGTTCAAGGGGGCAGGGAAGTGTTGCTTGGGTTTGCTAGCAAAATCCTCTTGCCAGCACAGAGGAAGTACTGTCACCCGGAAGGAGTTACTGGCTATTGTCGCTTTCCCCATCAGTATAGAGTGTTCCTGCTTGGACGACCTTTTGTGGTTTGAACTGATCATAACAGCTTAGCATGGCTAATGCGCTTCAAAAATATTGAAGACTAGTTACCCAGGTGGTTGGAAGAACTATCTCAGTACGACATGACTATCCAGCATCGGACAGGTAGTAAGCATAGTAATGCCGATGGACTCTCCTGGACTATCCAGCATCGGACAGGTAGTAAGCATAGTAATGCTGATGGACTCTCCCGGATTCCTGATAGACATTTTGTGATTATTATCGTACGGGTCAAGATCTTTACTCACTCCCTTGTCACGGTTGTTCTTATTGCACCAGACTACACTCACAATGGGAACAATTTGAAGTTGATGTAGGGTTACACGATTTTTTGATTATTCGATTAATCGCGATTATATAATTCAAAATGATCGTGGACGATTATAAAATGAAATAATCGTGTAATCGCCATGTTGAAATCTTTGTCAAGACACTTACGCTTGTGAAACTCTGCTCGCATTACCAATCATGGAAACAAACATCTGGCTATCAGCCGAATGTGTGAATGATTAAATAAACTAAATAAATATCTGATTTGTTTGTTTTGACTCATGATTAGTTTTAGAGGAATAAAGATTGTTCACTGGGTCGCTATTTGTCATTGTTGTTGTAATCACACACGCTTATCTCGCGTTCCCCATTCTCTGAATCGTTATGAGCTAACGGGTTTTCAAAAAAAAGTTATAAAACTGATACCACGGAAATTCAACGCATTTTCTCCCGTATGGATTCTCACCGCCTACGCCTATGTTTAATGTATACCTCAAAACATCACTGGGGAACTGAAATTATTTGATTTGAGTGCCTAAGTATTGCGTACCCTTTAATAAATGTCATTTATTACATCAAAATTAATCCGCAATTTGATATAAAATGTCGTCGCGAAAAAATACAAATCACGTGATTCGCCTCCAATTGAAGAGTTTATTTTAGAGCGAGTACTCGGATAAAAATATTCTGGAATCTGGGACTCGGAACTCGGGAATTTCTCTTATTATCATTGCGTGATAGGAACTGAGTAGTATACTGATCTGAATAACGGGTACCCATTTGATAAACTCCCGTTAGTGTATAATATCTCGCCAGAAACGCCGCCTCCCATCGCAAAAGAGCCGCTGGCTCGCCAACTTAAGAAGCCGGCTATATTGTCGTTCGTAATAATTCAATTTGGATCATTTAATTTTGATCGGCATTACAAAATTGATGCGCATTATATCCCGTACTTGTTTGGTACATAAATTTGGTCTTAAAATATATTTATAAGGGAGGTATTTAATCACACCAAGACTGTTTTAAGCGCATTTTGACAACAAAAGTGTGGAATAAACTTTATTATATCTTGGACATACATGTGTACGTGACCTACTATTAGTATTAATCTAATAGGTGGTCGAGATTTACAAATCCGAGGCTTGTATTGACTTCTAGAGAGGCCGGAAATGTATCAGGGCAGAGATCGGTCTGGAGTAGACACACCCTGTGACATGATTGTTATTATTATACACGCTATTCTTACAAATTTGCTCTTAAAAGAAATTTTCCTATAGAATCTGCTGAGTTAGGGGGTGGGCTTCTAATACAGAGTTTTGCCGTTTTGAAACTGCTAAGAAATCATTGAAGCTCATATGTCAAAGTTAGGGGGTGGACTTCTATTAAAGCATAGGCTACAATTAAGCGAAATACGGTAACTTCCGTTTTCCGTCTAGAAAAATCTTGATATATTCCTTTGTTTGCAATCAGCAGCTGGCGTATTCTGTCCATGTGTGCATACCCAAGTGCCTAATCCATAATCTTACAATCTGCAGTAGCATAATAACGTCCTCTAAGCAGCATTGCGTAGTTAATATAATTCATGATTAATCGTATGATTGCGATTATTTTTTTTAAATGATCGCGATTATGAAAAGTGAATAATTGTGCAACCCTAAGTTGATGTAGATGAGGTGGTACCTATATCGGCTAAATCCATGAGGACACCGAACAGTGTCTTTGTTGAGGTGAGCCCTGCACAAAATGTCAGGTTACCTGTTAAATCATTGAGCACGCTGGATAGCGACTCTGATGAAGAGGTAAGCTCCGAATCAAATTGTGAGTTATCAAACTGGTATCATCATGTTCGCCTTTCAAATTGAGGGAGTTGCAGACAGAGGACTCTGATTTGGGCCAACTCAATACCTGGATAGAAACTAATCAATCCCCAACTGACCTGGAATTGTATGTGTCGAGCGCGGTGGTTAAGTCATTGTGGCTGATCAGAGATCAGATAGTCAGTGAAGATGGAGTGCTATATTATAACTGGGAAACCTGCAACACACACACAGGAAGCTACTCATAGTGCCACAGTCCTTGCAGGAGTCTATTCTGAAAGGCTGCCATGATGCGAGGCTGTCTGATCATATGGGTCAAAAGAAGACATTGGACGTCAAAATTACTTTTGGATGGGTTGCTCAAGGGGCTGTTTATGCTTTGTTCAGTCTTGAGCCACTTGCAACCGGAATGGAATGATTTCGTAGCTTTGTCCGTTTGAAAGAAGTTATAATCTGGAAATAATGAGCAGCGTTCAAACAATAAATGGAAACCATTCAAACCGTCTGGCAATAATGCACTGCACTCAAAGATCGTTGGCGAGTTCGGTCATATATACTGTTCTTCAATCTATCCCACGGAAAACGCAAAATAGCCCCAGTATTTATTCAGACCAAAGCTGCAATCCTAAATTAATCCAGCTTTTTCCATATGGCGAATTAGTAATGCAGCATTTTCCGTATAACACACGCCATAACAGAAAAAGCTGCAATCATAATTAAATTAATGCAGCTTTTTCCGTATGGCGTGTGGAAAGAGCTGTACTCGAGAAACAAATTAATGAGTGGCCCTCTACACATGTAACATGTACGTGCGCAGCGAGCAAAAATAAATCTGGCAATTGTGCGCAGCATTCAAAAAATAAATCTGGCAATTGTGCGTGGCGTTCGAAATGAAATAATAAAGAAATCAGGCAATAATGCACCATGCTCAGAGCTCATTGGCTAGTTCATTCCTATCTATACTGTTCTTCAATTTATCCACTGGAAAACACGATTAACTGGCATATTTTAAATAACATTGAAGAATTTGCTAAATTGTCACCCCAAAAACTTCCTATCCCCATTTTCTTAGATGCTTGCCCCAAAGAAAACCCTTTTCTGCGATTTAAGATCGTTAAGGTAGGTAGGTCATTATAAAATCATTGGAAATCAGTCCCCTTAAAATAATCATGAAATATTAAAGGAATCTTGCAATAAAGCACTGTGTTCAAAGATCATTGGCTATAATCGTTCCTATATACTGATCGTCAATCTATCCCCTGGAAAACACGATTAACAGACATGTTTTAATATAATTTTAAATAAAATTATTGAAGAATTTGCTAAATTGTCACCCCAAAAACATCCTAGCCCCGTTTTCTTAGATGTTTATCCCCAAAGAAAACCCTTTTCTGCGATTTAAGATCATTAAGGTAGGTGGGTTGATATAAAAGCATTGGAATCAAAACAGCCCCTTTAAGCAGTTTAAAGTTTATGAACTGTTCTTCAGTTGTTCCTGAGAATGTTCAAGAGAAACTTAAGAACATTTAAGACCTTAAGTTCAAGAATTGTTCTTCGTAATATCTTTTTTTTAGATATTGAGTGACATCTCTGACCATGATATCACTGTCAACAGGATTAACATTGAAATTCTCCGGTAACCATGGTCGACCATGATATACCATGGCCAATGAAGGACTTTGATAATTGTTAAAAATATTGCTGACATATCTGACAATGAACTTAAAATGATATCAGTGTCAATAGGAATAACATTGAAATTCTCCAGTAACCATGGTCGACCATAATATATCATGGTCAGGTAGAAATTCAGTTACACATGAATTGACCATCAAGTGACCGTGATATCATGGTTGATAACAAAACCCTCTAAAACTTATTGGAAGCATGGTCACACATGGTTTTTTCATGATTATCTAACGTTGATGTACTGACCTTGTTTACATGGTCATTGGGACCATGGGCAGGTGAGCAAAAAACCATGGTTGACCATTGTCAAACCATGACTACCATGGTCGACCATGCCATCATCGTCAGCAGGAAATCAGAGTCAGTCCACATAATGGTATCAACCTAAACAGATGGATACCCGGTTAAAAACATAGAAGTAAAGAGTAATAGACTGAAAGCTCCACCCACTCGGCCCCAGACTATGCGTGCCATTTGGGCTGCTTGACTGATCATATGCCAGTTGTAACAGCTATCAGTGAAGAGTCGCACCAGCATCAAATGAAAGCTCTATATAAAGATCATATGGAACACCCGTGCTACCAATTTACTGCACAGGTTTGCTATTTATGTCTTTATTTAGTTTAAACCCCTTAGTAATCCAGGAACTAATGGCATCACCTGCGAAATGATCATGGCCAAACCATTTTTTAGCTCAACTGTCTCGAAAGGCCACATGAACTTATTCCATGACAGCTGTCCGTCGTCCATCCGTCAAATCGCTTCTTAACGGTTTGACCGATTTCAAGTAAATTTGGTGGGCATGATCCTATCCTAGTACCCTCCAGAGTTTCTATTGAGAATTTTGAGTTGTCAATTTTTTGGGTGAAAATCTTAGATTTTTATCGTGCCCATAGCGAAGTGATCCAAATGGCGTGACAAGAATTAGGTAAGTTATTCAATGGACATTTAATTCATCAAGGACTTATCAGACCAATGTTAATAAAACTTTACAGATTTGATCTACATGTATACCATCATTGCATCTAGTCTCCATCATAATTGAAATGATTTTCAAATTTGTTCTATATTTTTACGAGGCTTCAACTTATATTATTTTGCACCAAGAATTAGGTAAATGTTAGTTTTTGAATGGACATTTAATTCATCAAGGACTTATCTGATGTCAATACAACTTTAGAAACTTGTTCTGCACTATACATGTAATTGCATCCAGTCTCCATCATGATTGGAATTTTCAAATTTTTTCCATGCTTTTCCGTCATTTGGCCATGGCTTAGAATATTTGTGTGTAGTATATATCCTGCTTACGCCAAGAATTAGAATAAGTTTTTCAGCTGACATTTAATAAATGGCGGACTTATCCAATCCTATTAAAACTTTGCGGTTTTCTTTTATCAGTGCATTTAGTCGACATGACAATAAATAAGATTTTCTAATTTTCTCCTTATTTTTACCGGGTTTGTGGTATTATATATTTTTGTGTGATTTATAGCCTGCTTAACACCAGAATTAGAAGAATGTTAACATTTTTCAATTGTCTTAATTTATCAAGGGCTTATTCGATCCTTGTCCGAATCTGCTCTGACTCAACTCACTCCTGTAACAGGTATTTGGACAGACTGACTGGCCGGAGCCCGTCAGTCTGTCCAAATATCTGTCACAGGGGCGGGTTGAGTCAGAGCAGACTTGGACTAATTCGATCTCAATTAAACGTTACAGATTTGTTATATATCATCATTGCATTCAGTTTACAGCAAAGTTAAAATGAATTATAAAAGTTTTTTCCCATACCTTTACATGGTTTGGACTTTGTTGGACTTAGTTTATTTCTGTGTGATTTGTCTCCGTTTCAAGAATTAGAATAATGTTATAAATAGACATTTGATTTATACATACTATTGAAAAAAAATCATGCCACACATAATGTGTGATATGCTGAAACCCTAAAGGGCTCGACACATGGGACATTGTCCATCTAGTATGAAAAATTTACCGGAAATTGTCAAAATACCACTTTTCCATAGTTGCTTGACATAATTCAACCAAATTTGACTAGACAGATTCTATGGTGGTAGGCTCTAGAAGTTCTATTCAGAATTTTTATTGATCAATTTTTTGAGTGAAGATCGTAGATTTTGTAAAAGAATTTACCGGAAACTCAAAATGCATCTCCTCCTTAGCTTCTGGACGTATTACAACTAAATTTGCCTGGAAGGATCCTGTAATGGGAGGGTTTTGAACGTATATTCAGAATTTTAATTGGTTTTTTTTGGGGTGAAAATTTTAGATTTTGTAAAAAATGTACCAGCAATTGTCAAGATAAATGCATCTCTCCTTAGCTCCTTGACAGATTCCAGCCAAATTGGCCTTGAAGGATTCTATGGAGGTAGGCTCTGGAACATTTATTAGCTCAACTTATGCCGCTAGAATGATCGTAAGCATCTACCATCCAGAAGTTTTTTCTGAATTTTGATTGATCAATTTTTTGGGTAAAAATCTACTGGAAATGGTCAAAATGCTACTCCTTAGTTGCTTGACATATTTCAACCAAATTTGTATAGATGTATTCTATGGTGGTAGGCTTTAGAATTCTTTTCAGAATTTTGCTTGATAAATTTTTTGGGCGAAGATCTGAGATTTTATGAAAAATCTACCGGAAATGGTCAAAATGCTACTCCTTAGCTGCATGACATATTTTAACCAAATTTGACTAGATGCATTCGATGGTGGTAGGCTCCAGATCATGTTTTCAGAATTTTGATTGATCAATTTTTGGGGTGAAAATTTTAAATTTTATGACAAATCTACCAGAAATGGTCAAAATGCTACTCCTCCTTAGCTGTTGGACATATTTCAACCAAATTTGACTACCGGTAGATGCATTCTATCGTGGTAGGCTCTAGAATTGTTATTCAGAATTTTGATTAATAAATTTTTCGGGTGAAAATCTTTGATTTTATGAAAGATTTACCAGAAATTGTCAAAACGCATCTCTTTCTTAACCGCTTAAGGGTTTCAACAAAATTGTGCTGGAATGATCCTATGTGAGTAGGCTCCAGAACTTCTTTTTAGATTTTTGATTGGTAAATGTTTTTGGTGAAAATCCAAGATTTTGTAAAAAATTTACCGAAAAGTGTCAAAATGCATCTGCTGCTTAACTGCCAGGTGGATTTCAACCATATTTGTCTAGAAGTACCCTATCCTGCTAGGATCCAGAACATCTGTTCAGAATTTTGATTGGTCAATTTTTGGGGTTGAATATCTTAGATTTTATGAAAAGTTTACCGGAAATTGTCAAAACACATCTCTTCCTTAACCACTTGGTGGATTTCAACCAAATTTAACTGGAAGGCTTCTTTGGTCATATTTGGTTCTGGCCTTCATCAGAACTTATATTCAGAATTTTGCTCAAGGTCAATTCTTTTGGGTAAAACTTCCCCCCACCCCACCCACCCAGATTATGTGACATAATGAGATATCAAACATAAAAGAATAAATTTTGTGGTGTTATATTAATCATACCTAATTTTTCTTATTCGTTTCTTGTGCTACCGCACGCCACCCACCCACCATAGGGGCTGATGAGCTCAAACAAAGAGCGAAACGTTATAAAGTCTGAATCTTACACATTATCCTCCATACTAACAATGATTTAGCCCAAGCCCTTAATTTGGAAACACTATTTTGACCCAAAAAAAACGGCTGTCTTGAAGGCTCCAGAACCGCCAATAAGAAATGGCTGTGGAGCCGACAACCAACGGTTCTGCATTGTCATGTCAATCTATCCATTAGTAACGCCAATCTGACCAATCAAAAGGCATAACCGAGAGCCAAACGGCTCTACCAACAGTATATAAAGGACCGTTTCCCAATGGTTCAGGCTATTCAGACTTTGACTACATCACGTGGCAGACGTCAGGCACATCTTTTGAGAGCCAATAACCGCCTGTGTATTTATTAAAATTTCCAGTATTTAACATATTCAAACTTGTCGTGGACCACACAGATAAAATAGAAACATGAACATTTTTTGCAAGAATGTTAAGCTAACAAATAAGACAGACATGGGGTATAAAAGTTTCAAAAACATGATGCACCCTATTGGATGGCACAAACACAGCCATTGTATCTAACAGCTGATCAGGGTTGAGGGTTTTACAGTGTATTTTATCAATTTTTTTTTGCAGAATGGGTGTGAACAAATGGCAAACAATGCAAGTGTATCGTGTGGTGGGAGCCATTTTAGCCTTCATGCTTATGTTCCTGACATGGGTAAGTACCTTTTTGGCTCAACTGGCCAGAATGGCCAAGTGAGCTTATGCCATGCTGACTGCCCGTCTGTCCATCAACTTTTGCTTTAAAAAGCTACTCCTCATTAACCGCTTGGCGGATTTCAACCTAATTTGGCCAGAAGGACCCTAGAGGATTTTATGAAAAATTGGCCGGAATTAACTTCTTGATGGATTTTATCCTAATTTGGCTGGAAGGTACATGTAGGCTCTAGAACGTCTATTCAGAATTTTGGTTGGTCGATTTTTATTGATTTTTTGAGAATTTTCCCGAACCTTTAAAAAGCTGCTCCTTAAATTGTCATGTTTGGTGGTAGGTTTCAACATATCAACCAACAATTTTGATTGGTCAGTTTCTTTGGCGGTCATCTTGTTTCGGGGGTCATTTAAAATTTCAGAAAAATTTCCAGACTCATAAAAAATCGCTACTACTGAATCAACGGCTCGATTTCAGCGAAACTTGGATGGAACAGTCCTATGGCAATAGCCTTCATCATCTCGAATGAGAATTTTGATTGGTCAATTTTTTGCAGCCATCTTAAATTGTCTGAAGGTTATCCATCATGTCCATTTAAATGCTGTGGTCTCTTGTTAGCTCAGCTGGCTTTTAAATGGTCATCTTGGAGTTTAGCCGATTTTTAGCTCACCTGTTCTGAATGGCCAAGTGAGCTTATGTCATGGCAGCCGTCCGTTGTCCCTCCATACATCAAATCTCATCTGCTCCTTTATACGTTGACAGATTTCAACCAAGTTCAGCTGGAAGGATCCTATGGTGGTCGGCTATTCCGAATATTGATTGGTCAATTTTTCTGGCAACCATGTTGGATTTTCTGAAAATTTTCTAGAAATCATTTAAACCGTAACGCCTCCAATATGAATGACCTGATTTCAACAAAACTTGGGTGGACTAATTCTATGCTGGTAGGCTTCAACACTTTTAACAAGAATTTTGATTGGCAATATTTCTGGTGGCCATTTTGGATTTTCTGCAAATTTCAGGAAATAAGTTAACTACTTGGGCCAATTTCAAATAAACACGGTTGGAAGGACCCGAGAGTGGTATGCTTCTGAAAGTGTATACACAATTTTGATTGGTCTATTTTTTTCGGTGGCCATGTTGAATTTTCCTAAAAATGACAGGAAATCGTTTCAATCGCCTCTAGTTCACTATTTCAAGTAGATCTCACTCTAGGTCTCAGGAAAGATTTTCTGATCCTGATTGCTTGGATTTCTTTTCTTCTAGCAGGTAAAGGTCTCTGTATCGCCCGGCTCTGTATAGAGGTAGATCGTCTGCACCAGGAGCTTTTAGATCTACAGTAGCTCAAAAAACATGGCCGCCATGGATTGATCAAAATATCAAGCTTTTGCGGGACATCTTGTATTTTCTACAAATTTCTGAGAAAAACATAAAAAGTCTTAAAATTATTAACCACTGGGCCAATTTTAATAAAACTTGGCGAAATTTTCTTTGCAGGAATTTGATTGGTAAATTTTTGCAGTGGTCATCTCATTTTGTTTGGTTGTGCCAGTCCCCAATAATTCCAGGTGAGCGACACTGGCCCCTTGGGCCTCTTGTTGTTAATGACCATTCTGGTGTCGTAATTGCCTAGCTATGAGTAGCGAGTCGAACACAGGCTCGCTACTCATAGTTAGGCAATTACTGGAATTACGTATACAGCTGAATTGCAAGATAAAAGGCTGGCGAATGATAAAAAAAAATGGCGAGATTTGTGAGCCAAACTATGCTTAAACTGTTACTTGTGTTCCGAGATACTGTAGGTGTATTTCACTATTGTTACAGTAGCTTGTTGATTAAGCCCTTGGTCTTGTAATTAGTACTTAGTTTTTCGCCATATAAAGAAAGCGGTAAAAATTAACACAAACGCAGACTATTCATATTAAACTGGTTCAATTATTTAAAGTTGGAGAATCAGTTTGAAAAACTATTCGAGCAAGTTAGATTTTCTTTAGATTATATGATTATTACTCCCCCTCCCCTTGCTGCTGGCGAGGCAACTGGTGCTGGCGGGGCAGCTGCTGCTGGCATTGTAGCTGCTGCTGCTCGCATGACAGCAGCTGGTGCTGCAGCGCAGCGGCTGCTCGATGGGGAATTGAACCTGTGAACCTTGAATCCATAACCACTCGCCCAGCGCGTTGGTGGTAATGCTGCTCGCACAGCAGCAGCCGGTGGTAATGCTGCTGGCACGGCAGCAGCTGGTCGTACTACTGCTCGCACGGCAGCTGTGGTGGTGCTGCTCGTACGGCAGCTGTGGTGCTGCTGCTCGACAGGGAAGAGAACCGGTGAACCTCAAATGCCTAGCCACTCGTCCACCGCGCCTCACTTAGAGGGAATTCAATCTGTCACTCAAGTCTCACTTATGCCGATCCAATCTGTCACTCAAGTATCTGCTGACATCATAATCAAGCCGCCACGAAAATTAAGTCTTACAAAAATGTGCGAATTGTATGTCTTTGATATTTTACAATTATGTTAAATATTGTGTTCAATATTTATCCCCACATTTCGCCCATTGCGCCTCTCTTAGAGGGATTCACTGTCACACAAGCCTCGCTTATGCCAATGCAATCTGTCACTCAAGTATCTGACATCATAATCAAACCATCACATGTTAGTTGACGTCACAATCATAACGACATAGCGCCTCCACCATGAAAATTTAAGTCTCACAAAATTGTACAATGCGTTCAATCGGAATAGTCTGTGTTTATGTCGTTGTTTGATGATTTTACAATTATAATAAACATTGTGTTCAATATTCATCCCCACATTTTTTGAAAGAATGAGCATTATGCTGTTCCACCCATGTGCATGCGTGTGTGTGTGTGTGTGCGTGCGTGCGTGCATGTGTGTGTGCGGTGGTGAGGGTGGTTGGGGTTGGTGAAGTCAACTATAGATGACAAAAACTGGGTATTCAGAGTGAATTTATAATGTAGTTACTGCACCTCTGGTGTTAAAAGAAGGAAGTAGTTTATCATGTAATGCATTGCAACATGCTATGTCCATGCTGTGGCATGTGATCATGTAATGCATTGTAACATGCAATTATGTCCTAACTGGTGAGGCATGTTATCATGTAATGCATTGCAACATGCTATGTCCAGGCTGAGGCAGTTTACCATGTCATGCGTTGTAACATGCTATTATGTCCTAATTGCTGAGGCATGTTATCATGTAATGCATTGCAACATGCTATGTCCTAACTGCTGAGGCATGTTATCATGTAATGCTTTACAGCATGCTATGTCCTAACTGCTGAGGCATGTTATCATGTAATGCATTGCAACATGCTATGTCCTAACTGCTGAGGCATGTTATCATGTAATGCATTGCAACATGCTATGTCCTAACTGCTGAGGCATATTATCATGTAATGCATTGCAACATGCTATGTCCTAACTGCTGAGGCATGTTATCATGTAATGCATTGCAACATGCTATGTCCTAACTGCTGAGGCATGTTATCATGTAACGCATTGCAACATGCTATGTCCTACCTGCTGAGGCATGTTATCATGTAATGCATTGCACCATGCTATGTCCAGGCTGAGGCATGTTATCATGTAACGCATTGCAACATGCTATGTCCTAACTGCTGAGGCATGTTATCATGTAATGCATTGTAACATGCTATGTCCTAACTGCTGAGGCATGTTATCATGTAATGCATTGTAACATGCTATGTCCAGGCTGAGGCATGTTATCATGTAACGCATTGCAATATGCTATGTCCAGGCTGAGGCATGTTATCATGTAATGCATTGTAACATGCTTTGTCCAGGCTGAGGCATGTTATCATGTAATGCATTGTAACATGCTATGTCCTAACTGCTGAGGCATGTTATCATGTAATGCATTGCAACATGCTATATCCTAACTGCTGAGGCATGTTATCATGTAACGCATTGCAACATGCTATGTCCAGGCTGAGTCATGTTATCATGTAATGCATTGTAACACGCTATGTCCAGGCTGAGGCATGTTATCATGTAACGCATTGCAACATGCTATGTCCTAACTGCTGAGGCATGTTATCATGTAACGCATTGCAACATGCTATGCCCAGGCTGAGGCATGTTATCATGTAATGCATTGCAACATGCTATGTCCAGGCCGAGGCATGTTATCATGTAATGCATTGCAACATGCTATGTCCTAACTGCTGAGGCATGTTATCATGTAATGCATTGTAACATGCTATGTCCAGGCTGAGGCATGTTATCATGTAATGCATTGCAACATGCTATGTCCTAACTGCTGAGGCATGTTATCATGTAATGCATTGCAACATGCTATGTCCTAACTGCTGAGGCATGTTATCATGTAACGCATTGCAACATGCTATGTCCAGGCTGAGTCATGTTATCGTGTAATGCATTGTAACATGCTATGTCCAGGCTGAGGCATGTTATCATGTAACGCATTGCAACATGCTATGTCCTAACTGCTGAGGCATGTTATCATGTAACGCATTGCAACATGCTATGCCCAGGCTGAGGCATGTTATCATGTAATGCATTGTAACATGCTATGTCCTAACTGCTGAGGCATGTTATCATGTAATGCATTGCAACATGCTATGTCCTAACTGCTGAGGCATGTTATCATGTAATGCATTGCAACATGCTATGTCCTAACTGCTGAGGCATGTTATCATGTAACGCATTGCAACATGCTATGTCCTAACTGCTGAGTCATGTTATCATTTAACGCATTGCAGCATGCTATGTCCTAACTGCTGAGGCATGTTATCATGTAATGCATTGCAACATGCTATGTCCTAACTGCTGAGGCATGTTATCATGTAATGCATTGCAACATGCTATGTCCTAACTGCTGAGGCATGTTATCATGTAATGCATTGCCACATGCTATGTCCTAACTTCTGAGGCATGTTATCATGTAATGCATTGTAACACGCTATGTCCGAGCTAAGGCATGTTATCATGTAATGCATTGCAACATGCTATGTCCTAACTGCTGAGGCATGTTATCTCGCCACGCAAAAATTCACAACATTATGATTATCTTTGAGAAAAACCATTCCCACCCATGCTGAACAGTACTATACACACCCGGTTTCTAGCATAACGTATGCTCTCTCCATACCTCACACCCAAACATAAGCAAGGAAGACAAATGCTCTTGCCTCTAACCCTCCAGGTAAGCAGGAGGAGTTATCCGCCTTTAGATACAACTTTATCACGCATCCCTAACCTGTTAATCATTTCTGATTGGTACCACGGGTAAATGCGGTCAACCGATGTGACACAGTAGCTAATAGCCGCATTTTCAAACTTAACAACATGTTGGTAACTGCAGGAAACTGTGGTCATTGCGGCCAACCCATGTTAACTGCATTAGCCGCATCCACTGGAGCAGTTAACCGGCGGTAGCAAAATTACTCGCACTCGGAGTGTATAAAAGCTGATTCCATTACTTGGATAAGCATCCAGACTCTGCTACAACCTACATGTAGTAAGTGTCGGGCAGTTATTAGACTCGTTGAGTTTTTAGCTCACCTGGCCCGAAGGGGAGTCCATTGTCTGTCCATCCGTCAACTGTTGCTTTAAAACACTACTACTCATTAACCGCTTGGGCGATTTCAACCAAATTTGACTGAAAGTACCCTATGGGTGTAGACTCCAGAACTTCTATTCGGAATTTTGATTCCTCAATTTTTTGGGTGACAATTTTGGATTTTATGAAAAATATACCGGAAATTGTCAATTGAAAATGCTTCTTACCATTCGATTTCAATCAAATTTGGCTGAAAGGACCCAATGGTCATAGGCTCCAGAATGTCCATTCCGAATTTTGATTTCGTCAATTTTTTGGATGAAAATTTTAGATTTTATGACAATTATCCCGGAAATTGTCAAAATGCTTCTTCTCCTTACCATTCTGAGTGATGTCAACCAAATTTGGCTGAAAAGACCCAATGGTCATAGGCTCCAGAACTTCGATTCTGAATTTTGATTCATCAATTTTTTGGGGGAAAATCTTAGATTTTATGACAAATGTACCGGAAATTGTCAAAATGCTTCTCCTTACCATTCTGAGTGATTTCAACCAAATTAGGCTGAAAGGATCCTATGGCCATAGGCTCAAGGACATCCATTCAGAATGTTGCTTGATCAATTTTTTGGGTGAAAATCTGAGATTTTATGAAAGATTTACCAGAAATTGTCAAAACACTGCTCCTCCTTAGTTGCTTGACATATTTCAAACAAATCTGGCTAGAGTGACCCTATCAAGGTAGACTAGAATTTCTATTCAGAATTTTGATTGGTAAATTTTATGGGTGGCCATCTTGGATTTTCCGAAAATTATCCATCATATCTATTTAAATGCAAATGGTTCAAATGATAATGGTCCAGGTGAGCGCCACAGACCCTTGGGCCTCTTATTAAAAATTTTTTTCATGTTGAGAAGGGTGTAGTCCATTGAAGATTTGAAGAAAGAAGATGGAATCTGCAGTCGATAGGGCTTTTGAAGTTTCAGTCGAGTCCACAGATACCGTAGTGGATCTAATGGCCAAAACAAACATCAACAGTAGGAGCCAAAGCCACAAACGAACTCGGCCGAACAGTGATACAGACATTGTTCCCAGTCAGAGCAATAATGACACTCATCATAATCCGATGAAGAAACCAGAAGTACCGGAAGTGCACCTATCGGCGTATAAACTGTGGCGCAACAGCGCATGCGAACAAATCCGCTCAGCTTTTCTAATATACAGATTCGAGGAGTCACTTAGCCAAGATGTCATTCCAAGAGAGTTAAAAAGCTTGGTCCGGTATTCACCACCCAGTGACAACAAGGAATTCACATGTGTCTTGGAACCTTCAACTTATCACCCAACTCAAATAACTCATGCAACTTAGTGCAGACAAACTTTCAGAAGTAGCCTGCAAACATTAAGCGGGTTTTGTGCCAGCGGTAGGAGACTCCAATGTGTGTTGAGGCGGTAAGGAGCACCATTCTCAGACCACGAGAACATTTCCCCCCTACCCACCCAAGAGGGCCAGGGGACAGGCCAGTCGCCCGAACAGAGCGCAGGAACAGGGCACATCCATGGGAAGTCACCAGGTACAGCCCACGACAGAACCAAGCTCCACGACGATCAAACTACAACAACCATGGAGACAACCCAAAGATCAGACACTGAAAGAGGTTTTCAAACTACTGGGACATTTAACTTAAATTCTCCATACCTCACATCCAAACATAATAAAGGGAGACAAATCCAGCAGATATATTACCTATAGACGAAGTGTCATGATTTCGATTCAGCAAAATCCTCCCATATTTGCTAGCGTTATCTCCCTTGAAAGCTTAAAATTTGTCAATTTTCTTGTCCGTGACAGTTCTCGAAGAGTTTTGAACCTACAGTCACAATTCTTTTCCCGCAGATATATTACTTATAGACGAAGTGTCATGATTTCGATTCGGCAAAATCCTCCCATATTCGCTAGAGTTATCTCCCCTGAAAGCTTAAAATTTGTCCAAATTTTCTTGTCCGAGACTTACCTCGAAGAGTTTTGAATCTACACTCACAATTTTTTTTCCAGAAGATGTGTTATGTATAGGTGAAATGGCATGATTTCGGTTCGGCAAGATCTGGCCATATTCGCCAGTGTTATCTCCCTTGAAAGATTAAAATTTGTCAAAATTGTCTTGTCCAGGCCAAATCTCGAAGAGTTTTGAACCCACACTCACACTTTTTTTAGCAGATGTATTATGGATAGACGAAGTGCAATGATTTCATTTCGGCAAAATCTGGCCATATTTGCCCGAGTTATCTCCCCCGTAAGGTTAAAATTCAAAATTTTCTTGTCCGAGCCATATCTCAAAGAGTTTTTAACATAAACTCACCAATTTTTTTTCAGCAGATGTGTTAGGGATAAAAAAAGTGCAATGATTTCGTTTCGGCAAAATCTGCCCATATTTTCCCGAATTATCGCCTCTGAAAAGAAAAAATTTGTCAAAATTTACTTTCCGACCCATACCTCGAAGAGTATTGAACCTACACTCACAATTTTTTGTTCAGCAGATGTTTTAGGGATAGACGTGTCATTTATCAAAGAGAACCTGTTCACATTTAACATTCCTCAAACAAGTATGCCTGCGGGCATATGTTGAGTTTCACTAAAGCTCTTGTTCTAATTATACCACCAGGAGGGTAGCGGTCACCAAAGGGGGGGGGGGGGGGCGGGGCGGGAGGGGCAGGAAAATTAGAATAAATACGGTAGATCCTTTATATAAATGATTGTTGTTTTAGTTATTTTTAGTTAATTCTTTCTTTCGCGTTTCATAACTTGTTTCAGTTCATATTTTCACATTAAGCAATTCACTATCATCATCATTATTTTACGAGGCATAAGCCATTGGCTTGTTATTGCCTCAGACTTTCTTTACTCCCATCACGGGTCGGTGGTGTTGGGCCCATATAAACCAAAGGTAACACCTCTTTCACATGATTTCAGGTATCATTTCTTTACCCATAGAATAATCAATGCCTGGAATTCACTACATTGTATCTGATTACTTTGTTTCAAAAATTTAATCATGTTCTAGATCGGCTTGGAGTTCCGCAGTTTTTGCGCTCGGCTTATCCACCTCCCCTTACTTTTTCACCTGTATAGTGTCATCAGTGGCTGCTAGACTTCTTCTCCAAGCTATTCCACGGTTCACGTCTACATAGACGATTGGCTATTCAAGGTTTTGTACCCCTGTCTTTAGAAGATTATGTCTCTTTAGCGATCCATACTTGTCTTCACCTAGGATGGGGTTTTGAATGTAGAAAATTCTTGTCAGATTTTCACCCATCGAGGGGTCTCATTCGACTTAGTCCAAGGAAGGTTATTTCTGTCCCTTCCGTATATCAAAATTCTTTTTTCCACTGTTCAATGCCTCAAGTAGTCATGTTCATTTCAGTCCGTTCTTCCCTCCGAATTTTAGGCTTGATGGTGTATGTGGAAATAGTTCCATGGGCCCCTCTTATGAGAAGGCCATCCCAATCTGTTCTCATGTTCCATTGGAACCAATCGCTGGATTCCTTAGAGCACGAGTTTCTAATCATATTCCATCCTATGTCTCATTGCAAGTTCTGGCTAGATCGTTCATCTCTGTTGAAGGGCGTTCCTATTCATCCTCCCACCCCTCACGCAATCTTTTACACGGATGCGTCCTTGGAAGGTTGGGGAGCTATGTGGGACTCCAATCAGCTATCAGGCCTGTGGTCCTCTCAAGAATCTTCTCATCATGTCAATCTTCTAGAACTATGGGCAGATTTGTTTTTCAGATATTTAACTAGCTGTCCATTAAATGTTTGAAATTGCCAAATTTGTCATGTTTTTCATGACACAATTAGCAAAAGGGATTCACATTGCATACAAATGGCATTAAAAACATTGTAATTTGTACACTTTTACAAATGTATGCCGGTTTTAACATTTATGCTGGATAAAAAAAATAAATTATTTTGTTCCCAGCCGGGTGAAAAAAGCGAAAGATTTCACCTGGTAGGTTTACAGGAAGCGAAACTATTTTTTTATTTTTGCCTGAACTGATTTGATGTCACTATCTATAGGAATCACATTGAAATTCTCCAGCAACCATGGCTGACCATGATATATCATGGTCAATGAGGGACATTGATAATTGGTAAAAATATTGATGACATCTGACCATGATATCACTGTCAATACAGTATTATGAATAACATTGAAATACTCCAGTAACCATGGTCGACCATGATATATCATGGTTAGGGAGGTAGAAATTCAGTTACACATGAACTGACCACGTGACCATGATATGGTTAATAACAAAACCTCTGAAATTTATGGGAAGCGTGTTCACACATGGTTTTTCATGGTTATCTGACATTGCTGTACTGACCATGTTTACATGGTCATTGAGACCATGGTCAGGTGAGCAAAAAATCATGTTCGACCATGGTCAAACCATGAATTACCATGGTCAACCATGACTTCCTGGTCAGCAGGAAATCGGGGTATGTTTCTATTTGGACTATGAATATAAAGAGGCTGCACCTTTAAACAAGGGCCATAACTCTGGTTCATTAAGTCTTTAAACTATTTAACCCTTTTTATACGCCAGCGCAAAGTGTTATTATGTGATGGAACTCGCCATCCGTCCGTCCGTCTAATTTCTTGTCCGGAGCAGATCTCGAAGAGTTTTGAACCTACATTAACAATATTTTTTCAGCAGATGTGGTAGAGATAGACAAAATGTTATGATTTCGTTTCGGCAAAATCCGCCTATATATGCCTGAGTTATCTCCCCTGAAAAGCAAAAATTCATAAATATTTTCTTGTCCCAGCCATATCGCGAAGAGTTTTGAACCTACACTCACAATTCGTTTTTCGGAAATTATGTTAGGGTAGACGAAGTGTCATAATTTCATATTCACCTGAGTTAGTATCTGCTTTGAAAGAAAATTGTCTTGTTGTAATTGCAATGATCAATGCAGCTGTGAACACTTTCAAGATATTTAGGTGATGTCTTTGCTGTGAATTCCAAATGTATACCTAATAGAAGTCACCCCCCCCCCCCCCCCCCCCCCCCTTTCTCAGAGAATTATCAAAAACTAACTGTTCACATTTAGCATTACTCAAACAAGTATGCCTGCGGGCGTATGTCGAGTTTCCCTAAAGCTCTTGTTTAAAATACATTTGTTTCAAAGTAAGGTTTGTCAGAAATGTTCCTTTAGTACACTTTAATCATTTGACAAAATTGATTAATGGTACTCTTCTTGTTGGTCAATAAGGCCAATATTCTTTCATTTGCCTATCCAAATTTGTTACTATGGCATCACCATTGCCCTTTTAGTAAATGTTAGTTTTGTGACATTTAAACTATTGATCAGTAATGTCAGTGATGGCGGGCCCATTGATCAATGGTACTTTTCCCGTTGGTAAATAATGTCAATGACACCAATATTCTTGCATTTCTTCATCCAAATCTTTTACTGTGACCATCATGTCCATTGTTTTTGTAAGCGTCATCTGCTGGGTCAGTAATGTCAAGGATGGCATCCCCATTCATCAATGGTACCTTTACCATTGGCCAATAATGTCAATGACACCAATAGTCTTGCATTTCCTCATCCCAATTTTTTACTGTGACTGTTATCACCTAGATATAAGAAACTTATCGAAATCAACGATGATCTTAAATGCAAGATGGCCGGCCACTCGGGCGGGCAGCTTGAAAGTTGATTTCTCAATTTCTTTTTAACGGATTGTTTCGAAACTTCATAGGATGACTGGACTAGGTCTGAGGGAAAAACTGATTGAAATTGTAGATGATCCGAAATTTAATATGGCTGCCAGCCACCGTCGGCCATCTTGAAAATTGATTTCCAGATGATAACTTCATGACTGTTTAGTGGATCGCATTGAAACTTCATAGGATGACTGGTCTAGTATGATAGCTGTCATTGATTTGTCATCATGGTGTGGTATTATGCACCGTTTGTGGAGCTTTTGTTGTATTAGTGCCCCACTGGTCTCTGGCAAAAAATTATGCGTGCCTGATGGACCGATGGTGTTTGTTGTGCATTAATTAATCTAAACATGTTTACAGTTCCTCATCAGCTAGGTGAGCACTATTTATTCAAAGAAAATTTCAAGGCCATATTTATTCCTAGAAAATGTCAATTTTCTCAGAAAATATTCATTTGCAGACCAGATTATTTTTATGCTCCCCGAAAAAAAATTCGCGGGAGCATATATGCACCGCTTTGTCCGCCCGTCCGTCCGTTCGTCCGTCCGTTCGATCACCATATATAAGTTTGTCCGGGGCATAGTTTCAAGACTTTTTCACATGTGGTCACCAAACTTGGTATGTGGATGCATCTTAGGGAGAAGGTGTGTGGGGTATGAAAAGTAGGTCAAAGGTAGGTCATTCTGACCTACTTTTCATGGTCGACTGAATATCACAGAAAATTTTTGTCCGGGCCATAGTTTCAAGGCTTTTTCACATATGGTCACCAAACTTAGTATCTGGATGCATCTTAGGGAGAAGGTGTGCGGATTATCAAAAGTAGGTCATGCTTGTATGTATGACATGTATGAATGAATGGATGGATGGATGACAGATGACATGTACATGTATCATGCTGACCTACTTTTCATTGTCGACTGAATATCACAGAAAATGTTTGTCCGTGCCATAGTTTCAAGACTTTTACACATATGGTCACCAAACTTGGTATGTGGATGCATCTTAGCGAGACGGTGTGCAGATTATGAAAAGCAGGTCAAATGTCGGTCTTGCTGACCTACTTTTCATGGTTGACTGAATATCACAGAAAATGTTTGTCCGTGCCATAGTTTCAAGACCCTTGCACATATGGTCACCAAACTTGGTAGGTGGATGTATCTTAGGGAGGTGTGCACAGTATGAAAAGTAGGTCATGCTGACCTACTTTTCATGGTCGACTGAATATCACAGAAAATGTTTCTTCGGGCCATAGTTTCAAGACTTTTTCACATATAGTCACCAAACTTGGTATTGATTATTACAGAAAATATCTCTGTTCATTTTGAACATAAATTTTATATGTATTTTTCATATGGTGCCAAGCAAAGTATGAGTGTTTATTTAGAGAAACGTAGATTTTGCTTTTATTAAGCTTTCCTTAACAAATTGTTCGTTAGAGCAAATCCCGCCGGACCAAAAGAATGATGGCCCACCGAAACATTCCTACTCCCCAAATTGTGGATTTAACATCATTACCCCAAATCAACAATATTTTAAGGACGGCCTAATATGGTGATATCTCATTGACAATTTCAAGTTCGTTTCTCTGTGACTGAGCCATAGTTCCAAACCTTTCCCTGAAGCATATGCCTTCGGGGTTATCCATTCAGTTTCTCTGCAGAGTAGTTTTCTCTTGGTCTGTAAATAGACATAAATCTCAAGAAGATGACAGTTCAAAGCCCTTCTCGATTGTTAAAGAGTTAATCTCTGAACTTGTTCTTTTCACAACTCTCATTCTCGTTGACCTCTGAATATACATGTACAGACCGCAATGAAAGCCCTAAGCATGTTCTAGATTGCATATGCGCAAGCCAATATATCTATACAATTTTCTATGCTATTACTTTGCAGTGTTGCTGGGCAAGTCCAATTTGCCGCACAAACTTTGTGTTGCACTCTGTTGGGGACTATATTCTAAGGTGCTGCAGAGCAGTGGACAAGTGTCCAGTTGGTGAGTATATGGTGTATGTCCATTATGCTTCTCTTAGCCCTTTAATGGCCATGCCAGCCAAAACCGGCCTCATGATCTTGTGCAATGTTCATTTACAGGCCAAGAGCATACAATTTTTGAAAATTTACCACTGGAATGACTGGCTCTGTTATCGGTACATGTCGTCTGTCATCCATCCATTCATTCATACATGTACATGTCATCTGTCATCCATCCATCCATTCATTCATACATGTCATCTGTCATCCATCCATCCATTCATTCATTCATTCATTCATGTACATGTCATCTGTCATCCATCCATTCATTCATTCATGTACATGTCATCTGCCATCCATCCATTCATTCATTCATGTACATGTCATCTGTCATCCATCCATTCATTCATTCATACATATACATATCATCCATCCATTCATTCATACATGTACATGTCATCTGTCATCCATCCATTCATTCATTCATGTACATGTCATCTGCCATCCATCCATTCATTCATTCATGTACATGTCATCTGTCATCCATCCATTCATTCATACATATACATGTCATCCATCCATCCAGTCATTCATGTACATGTCATCTGTCATCCATCCATTCATTCGTTTATACATGTCATCCATCCATTCATTCATACATGTACATGTCATCTGTCATCTGTCATCCATCCATTCATTCATTCATGTACATGTTATCTGTCATCCATCCATTCATTCATTCATGTACATGTTATCTGTCATCCATCCATTCATTCATTCATGTACATGTCATCTGTCATCCATCCATTCATTCATACATATACATGTCATCCATCCATCCAGTCATTCATGTACATGTCATCTGTCATCCATCCATTCATTCGTTTATACATGTCATCCATCCATTCATTCATACATGTACATGTCATCTGTCATCTGTCATCCATCCATTCATTCATACATGTACATGTCATCTGTCATTCATCCATTCATTCATTCATGTACATGTCATCTGTCATCCATCCATTCATTCATACATGTACATGTCATCTGTCATTCATCCATTCATTCATTCATGTACATGTCATCTGTCATCCATCCATTCATTCATACATGTCATCTGTCATCCATCCATTCATTCATGTACATGTCATCTGTCATCCATCCATTCATTCATGTACATGTCATCTGTCATCCATCCATTCATTCATTCATGTACATGTCATCTGTCATCCATCCATTCATTCATACATGTACATGTCATCTGTCATCCATCCATTCATTCGTTCATACATGTCATCTGTCATCCATTCATTCATTCATACATGTACATGTCATCCATCCATTCATTCATACATGTACATGTACATGTCATCTGTCATCCATCCATTCATTCATACATGTACATGTCATCTGTCATTCATCCATTCATTCATTCATGTACATGTCATCTGTCATCCATCCATTCATTCATACATGTACATGTCATCTGTCATTCATCCATTCATTCATTCATGTACATGTCATCTGTCATTCATCCATTCATTCATTCATGTACATGTCATCTGTCATTCATATCCATTCATTCATACATGTACATGTCATCTGTCATTCATCCATTCATTCATTCATGTACATGTCATGTGTCATTCATCCATTCATTCATACATGTACATGTCATCTGTCATTCATATCCATTCATTCATTCATGTACATGTCATCTGTCATTCATCCATTCATTCATACATGTACATGTCATCTGTCATTCATCCATTCATTCATTCATGTACATGTCATCTGTCATTCATCCATTCATTCATACATGTACATGTCATCTGTCATTCATATCCATTCATTCATTCATGTACATGTCATCTGTCATCCATCCATTCATTCATTCATGTACATGTCATCTGTCATTCATCCATTCATTCATACATGTACATGTCATCTGTCATTCATATCCATTCATTCATACATGTACATGTCATCTGTCATTCATCCATTCATTCATTCATGTACATGTCATCTGTCATTCATCCATTCATTCATACATGTACATGTCATCTGTCATTCATATCCATTCATTCATACATGTACATGTCTCTTAACCCTTTAACCCTAATATCAGCCAAAAACAGCTTCTGCAGTGGTCTTGAGAAATGTCTATTTGGAGACCAAGCCTATTTTTGAAAATTTACCACTAATTTGACTGGCTCGACGCTAGGTAACCGAGCCAGTCATTCCAGTGGTAAATTTTCAAAAATAGACTTCTTGGTCTGCAAATAGACATTTTCTGCGAGAAAATTTAGATTTCTTGAATAAATTTGAGGGTTAAAGGGTTAATCATGGTTCTGCAGAGGCAATAATCAAGCATTATCATCCCTTTCTGTTTCAGATCATGAGATAATCATCTGTCCTATGGATGGCATGAATGACCGCTGTGTTCCCTGTCAAAAAGACTATGTACAACTGGACATCACATCCTCGTGGAACAGAGCAAAATGTTTTCTTGTGCGGTGGGACTGTGGCGAAGGTATGTTCTGTATCTATATAGTGGGCTTATGCGATTATTGCGTTAAGTGATCGCGATCGATTATTAAAAAAAATTGATTAATCAGCTTGGATACAAATTAGCAAGACCTAACAACAAAACAATATCAATGACAAAAATTGCAATGGTGTTTAGAAAAGTGCATTTGCATGGCAAGAGAAGACTATTTTTGAAACTGTATCGCTGGAATGCCTGACTCGCTCTCGAGCCAGCCATTCCAGTAATACATTTTCAAAAATATTCTCTTGGCCTGCAAATGGACATATATTCACTTAGCAAAGTGTCATTTTTCATGACGGATCGCATTAAAAAGTAATTTAAAGTTAGGTTTTGAAATATTTTATGCAATAGAAGATAGTCACACTTTCGATTATTTAATTTTTATACCCCGCCAAAATATTTGGCGGGTTATTATGTAATGCCGCCATCTGTCCGGGCGGGTGTGCGGGCGGCAGAGTGGTTTCCGGATGATAACTCTGGTACCGTTTGTCGGATCGCATTGAAACTTCATAGGGTGGTTGGACTTGGTCTTGGGAAGAAACCTATCGAAATCGACAATGATCCAAAATCCAAGATGGCTGCCAGCTACCGGCGACCATCTTGAAAATTGGTTTCCGAATGATAACTCCGTTACCGTTTGTCGGATCGCATTGAAACTTCATAAGGTGGTTGGACTAGGTCTGGGAAAGAAACCTATCGAAATCGACGATGATCCGAAATACAAAAATATTTTGAAATGTATTTGATTGAAAGTTGTTGCTGCCTTAGGCAGCAATGAAAGTAATGACTTTCAGTCAAATTATTTTCTAAATCAACTCCAGCTCACCCTGCCCCTGCTGCTAACTTGGTGATTCAGCAGATGGGCTTGTGTTAAATGGATTGTGTGGTGGTAGGGAATAACCTGCTATAAAGACCATCTACCTGCCTTTAGAGACCATTTTCTTCAATTGTATTTAAACCTCTAGTAACCGTCTGACTGCTGAGTTTTTGCAGACGACATTCCAAAGGTTATATCTCTGAACCTGATAAATATTTTGAAAACAATTAGACTGAAAGTTGTTGGTGGCTAAGCCGCCAACAACTTTCAGTTGAATTGTTTTCAAACTATTCAACAAGTCAAGAGATTTTGAAAATTGAAATTATTGGATGCACTGGCTTGCAGCAGTGAGACAGAACATTAAGAAACCAGCTGTTGTTAGCACTGATATCATCTATTTTTGCTTAAACATTGTTCAAAATCACTAATGTAAAAAAACAGTCCGGAGATTGTTGTCAATATCTCGAAAACTAAACCATTTGACTGAAAGTCATTGGAAGTGACACCGATGGATGTAAAACTTAAGTACTATTAGTTGAAATGCCAATGTTCCAGGTGAGCAATACAGGCCCATTGGGCTCATAAACTTTCTTCCTTTTCAGAAGAAGCTGTCCGTTAACCCTGGTAGGTCCTATCATTTTTGCTTGGACTCTTTTGTCACATGGCTACATAATCCTTCGATTCAAGATCCGGAACATTTCACGATCTCTAGGGCTTTGAGAAATTCTCATCCTCCCTTCAGTAATCCCTTCCATCTTGGAACCTATCCCTTGTACTTCAGGTTCTAGCTGGTAAACTCTGATCCTTTAGGATTTGGTGTTTAAAACATCTCACTGTCAGAGCAGTCTTTTTATTAGCAGTAGCTTCAGCTAGCCGTCTCTCGGAAATTCATGCCTTGTCTGCTGATTGGGATAGTTTTCAAGTTACAGGTATTAGTATTATCCTCTATCCTAGGTCAGAATTTCTGTCCAAAACTTGGTTGAATTTTAGGTAAACCCATCATATTTCATAAGCTTTCTCCTTTATCTCCAGGTGACTCTGTCTGGTTCCCTGTTAGAGCTCTAAACATAAGACCAGACCCTCCGGGTTGTCTGGTCGATTTCGAGCAATAGCAACACTCCAAGCTAATGCAGACATTAAAGAGCTTGGATTAGCCAGGAAAAGTAGGCGTGAAGCTGATAAACTAAGAAACCAGGAAAAGTTGAATATTTTGAAAGTAATTTGATTGGAACCGCCAGTCAAATTAGTTTCAAAATATTCAACGGGATGAGTATTACATAATAAAAAATGTAATATATTGGCATTTACATGACATCGCACACTATCGCTTGAGGAGACAAAATGGTGGTTGAGGCTTAGCTATAGAAACGCGGGGCAAAGCTAAATGTGGATTCATCCAATATCAATCTTGAGCAAATCAATGGGCAATATGTTATGTGAAAAGCAAAATAGCTGTTTCCACAAGAAACTGTTTATAGGCCTGGGGCAACTCGGCTATTTCCAACATCATCAATGCCCCAATTTCGACATTTCTAATAAATTATTAAATTCCCACGAAAATTCAATAGTAAATGTGACCCTATACTGCTATGAAAAATGAGCAACCTTATGCAATCAGTCACAATGAGATTGAGTGTTGAATTTGCAGGGGAGGGCACGGGTAACATCTTATCCATATGTTGCATTATCCATATAGCAACATTATTAGCTCACCTGGCCCTTGAGAAATAATTTCAAACGCTACTCCTCCAATATAAATGGCCTGGCATCAACAAAATTTGGGTGGATTAATTCTATCCTGGTAGGCTTCAACGCTTCTAGCGACAATTCTGATTGGTCAATATTTTTTACGACCATCTTGGATTTTCTGACGGTTTCTGGAAATCGGTTAAAAGCCTGTGCTCATTAACCGCTTGGCAGATTTCAATCAAACTCTGTTGAAATGCTAAATTTGACAATAAATGGCGTCGCGAAAATATATAAATCACGATATTGCTTGCTCTCCTGTTTTTGGAGGTGAGAGGTTCACAAATGTGATAGCTAAATGAGACAGTATACACGCTTTAGCCAGAAAGTTGAACTATCCGAGATGTTTCTGAAGGCTAACTAGTATTAGTAAAATATATAAATTATCACATGATTTTGCTCTCTCTCCTGATTTTGGAGGCGAGAGGTGGTGCGTTCACAAATGTGATGGCTGAATGAGATGGTATGCACACTTTAGCCTTCAAGGTGAACTATCCGAGATGTTTCTGAAGGCTATTATTAATAAGCGGGTACTCGGTAAATGAGCATCAGATCTAAACAATAGATATGTATGAATCTAAAGTACATTACTAATATCACGTGATTTGTACATTTTCACAAAGACGACATGAAATGTCAAATTTTTGAATTAATTTTGATGTAATTAACGATGATTATAGCCGGGTACGCAATATTTAGGTTGTCCAATGTAATAATTTCACTCCTGCAATGATGGACAGGGTATACATTAAGCCAAGGTGTAAGGCGTCAAAAATTTACACTGGGAAATATGTCCTATTTTTCGTGTTATTAACGATTGTTCTTTAAGCATCTTGGCAACTGGATTTAACGTTTTTGTTGAAATTTACCAATTACATTGTAGAAGTCATATTCGGTTAAAACTGATATGAAAACTCGGTGAAGTTGACATGTCTACATAAGCCAAACCGTGCAGTCCAACTCGACCCAGAACCAATTCGCCCCGTGAATTCATATACCATAAAATAGGCTATACGATATATCAAAATATCGCGATTTTCTCACCACGATATATCGCGATACCTCCTAGGACAATATTGTGCAAACCTGCTGGCGGCCATCTGGAACTTTATGAAAATTTTGAGAAATCAGGTAAAAGGTGCTCCTCATTAACTACTTGGCCGATTTCAAACCAACTCGGCTGCAAGGACCCTAAAGTGGTCTGCTCCAGAGCTTCTAAATATAATTTTGATTGGTCAATTTGTTCGGTGGCCATCTTAAATTTTCTGGAAAATGGCTGAAAATCGTCTACTCATTAACTGCTTGGCCGATTTCAACCAGACTGGCTGGGGAACAAGCCTTGGGTGGTAGACTTCAGAAGTTGCATACAGAATTTTGATTGGTCATTTTTTTCTGGTGGCCGTCTTGGATTTTCTGAACATTTTGGGAAATCAGTTAAAAGGCTACTCATTAATCTCTTTGCCGATTTCAACCAAACTCAGCTGGAACAACCCTAGGCCGGTAATCTTCAGAACTTGTATAGAGAATTTTGATGGTGGCCATCTTGGATTTTCCGAAAATGGGAATTCGTATAAAATGTTACTCATTAATCGCTTGGGCAATTTCAACCAAATTTGCCTGGAAAAATCCTATTGTCGTAGCCTCTAGAAATTCTATTCAGAATTTTTATAGGTCAATTTGATGGGCAGCAAACTCTGACTTTCTGAAAGTTTTCCGGAACCATTTAAAAATGGTACGCCTTCAATCAATAGCCCGATTTCAACAAAACATAGGTGGAACGATCCTATGACGGTAAGCTTCAACATATTAAATGAGAATTTTGATTGGTCAATTTTTTGGTGCCATTTTGGATTTTCCGAAAATCATCCTGCATATCTATTTAAATTTTAATGGTTTAAATGCCAATGATCCAGGTGAGCGCCATAGGCCCTAGGACCTCTGGTTATTTTATGTCTTGTTACGTCTGAATTTGAAATACGTATTATTTCTGTTCAAATGCTAATGGTTCAGGTGATTGTTAGGGCCCTTGGGCCTCTTGTTTACATGTATATGTACCCGCAACATGAGTCTGCTGCTATTCCCAGCTCATCTTCAGGCTGGTGGAATAGTGCTCTATGGCAGCCAACATACAGTACATGTATATCTGCAAATATGTTCTGTTGCACCTGTTGTTTGCAGTTTCTGAGAATACATATTAGTGTTATTAGCTTGCCTGGCCTGAAAGACCAAGTGAGCTTATGCCATGGCCGCCATCAGTTGTCCGTCCATCAAATTGTTTCTTCTCCTTAACGGTTTGGGGCCATTCCATGCCAAATCACCCAGGGGTCCCCGGATGACCACCTCCGATTTCCATGAAATTTCACACAAATGTTCATTTACATGTATGAAAATTATTCTTAATTTTGAAGAGATTGACCTGTAAATTGGTATACTACACAATTACTACATGGGGAATTAGAATATCAAGTCAATTTTAAGATATTTCTTATATTTACTGTAGTATTGATGTATAAATATGGGTGTTTATGCAATTCTGAATGTATTTTAGCAGATTTTGTCATAGGATTACTAGCTAGTCGTTCATCATACAGACTTCATTTGATGTTACCTGGATTATATACCATAGGTACTTCTTCAAGAAAAAACCCATCTAAAATAACTCAAATATTAATGTGCAGATATGAGTCAGACATGTGACGAAAATGAAAAATGTGGAATTTGGGCCCTCATTACCAGGGGTGATTTGGCCACATGGGCAACTACAGTATTTCGCTTAATAATAGCCTAGGCTTCTATTAGGACAAGAGGTGTTCACTTTCCAACCAAACATCTCTGAGAAAGGGGGTGGGCTTATATTACAGAGTTTTCCCAAAAAAGTTTTCTAAAGTTTATACCACGGAAATTCAACTTATTTTCTCCCGTAAAAATTCGCACCGCCTACGCCTATGTTTAATGTATACCTCAAAACATCACCGGGGAAGTGAAATTATTTGATTTGAGCACCTAAATATTGCGTATCCTTTAATAAAGCTCGTTTACTACATCAAAATTAATCCACAATTTGATATAAAATGGCGTCGCGAAAAAATACAAATCACGTGATTCGCCTCCAATTGAAGAGTTTATTTTAGAGCAAGTACTCGGATATAAATATTCTGGAATCAGGGACTCGGAACTCGGGAATATCTATATATTATCATTGCGTGATAGGAACTGAGTATTATACTGATCTTAAAAAACGGGTACCCGTTTGATAAACTCCCGTTGGCGTATAATATCTTGCGAGAACATGATGCCTCTCAAGAACCGCTGGCTCGGCAACTTAAGAAGCCGGCTATATTGTCGTTCATAATAATTCAATTTGTATCATTTAATGTTGATCGGCGTTGCAAAATTGATGCACATTTTCTCCCGTCCTTGTTGTTTGGTACATAAATGTAAATTTGGTTCATTTAACATGTGTTCTCTTCCATCTCCTGTAGCCATAAAGAATAACAAAACTCAACATTATGATAGGCTCAACTGCTTACAATACCAGTTGAAAGGACATATGAAAGAAGCATGACAAGAGGCCCAAGGTCCTTAATACTAACCTGGACCATTGGTATTTGAACCTTAGGTTCCATCCAGCCAGTAAAATAATCCAATAACAGCTATGTTTTGTGATGGATCAAGTTATTTTGAACAAACTTTAATCGACCTTACAATGTAGTTATCGATGAACTCAAATGAGTTTCAGCATGATCCTCACAGCGCTTCATGAGCTGTCATTTTCGAGAACAAGATAGCCAATGGAACGAGAACAATATGGCCACTGGAAAAATGGACCAATTGAAATCCTGAATGGAAGTTCTAGAGCCAATCACCATAGGGTAGAATCATTCCACTTTTGTTGAAATCCACAAGTTGGTTCTTGAGAAGAAGCCATTTAAAGCTGTTGCCATTCATTTGATATAGGATATCCGGAAGTTATGAAAATCCAAGATGACCACCAGAAAAATTGACCAATTGAAATTCCAAATGGTAGTTTGGTAGGGCCATTGATTATAAAGATGAGTAGCATTTTAAAGAATTTCAGGAAAATTTCCCCAAAAACCCCTGAGATTTCCACCTAAACAACTGACCAATCAAAATTCTGTAACAAAGTTCTTGAGCGCACCACTGTAGGGTCCTTTGAAGTAAATTAGGTTGAAATCCAAACAGCTAAGGTGGAGATGCATTTTTACAATTACTGCTAAAATTTTTGACAAAAGCTTAAAGATTTTAATCGAAGAAGTTGACCAATCAAAATTCTAAATAGACGTTCCAGATCCTAACTTGATCCAATCCTTCCAGCCAAATTTTGTTGAAATCCATCAAGCAATTCAGGAGGAGATGCATTTTAACAATTTCTGAAAAATTGTTCATAAAATTAACCAATCAAAATTATGAATAGAAGTTCTGGCTATATTGTCAATGTAGCCAAATTTAGTTGCAATCCATCAAGCGACTAAGAGGGAGATGCATTATGACAATTTCAAATAAATTTAGAATTTCTGTAACCAGGCAAATTTGTTTGAAATCTGTCAAGCGGCTAAGGAAATGCATTTTGACAATTTCCAGTAAATTTTTCATAAAATCTAAGATTTTCACCCAAATAATTGACCAACCAAAATTCTGAATAGGCGTTCTGGAGCTTATGAGGATAGAATCCTTCCAGCCAAATTTAGTTGAAATCCATCAAACGGCTAAAGAGCACATGTACTTTGACAATGAATTTTTCATAAAATCTAAAAGATTTTCATCAAAACGATTTGATCAATCAAAATTCTGAAAAGATGTCCTGGAACCTATGGCCATATAGTCATTTTAGGCAAATTTGGTGGAAATCCAGCCAGCGTCTAAGCAGATGCGGTTTGACCATTTTTGGTAAAATTTTCATATCTAAGATTTTAACCCAAAAAAATTGATGAATCAAAATTCTGAATAGAATTTCTAGAGCCTACCATTGGATCCTTCCAGCCAAATTGGTTTGAAATCCGGCAAACTGTTAATGAGGAGATATGGTTTGACGGACAGACAGACGACGACAGAGAGCCACCATGGCATAAGCTCACTTGGCCCCGCTAATAAATTACTAAAACTGGTTATGCCCCGATTCCCAATGTTAAATTAGTAAATATATGTATATGTTGAAGCTTGTGTTATTTGGCTACCACAAAATTCTTCTTATTATTATTGCTTTTAGTCAAAATCCTCAAAAGAATTGACGGGCACGATAAATGTGTCTGCGACCGGGAGAGGAATTATTTCACGATTACCGATGGGCAGACCTGCGATTACAGACGTGAAGCCTGTCCTAAAGGGACAGAGATCCAAGACAGTGGTCAGTATTAACCGCATGTGTTTGAAGAGAGATGATACAGCCTTACAGAATAAACATTTTAATGATGATACAATACAGCTCATAAATAAGTTTACCTGTTTACAAAACAGAAACATGTTAGTAAGAGATATGCTGTTGAATATTTTGAATATACATGTAATTGGATTGGAAGACATTGCTGCCTAACATTGGTGTCTTAGGCAGCAATATCTTCCAATCTAATTCATGAATCCCTTTCCTCACTCAATCATATGATGTCATAATCAACTCTGGGACGTGTATGCTGATGTCATAATCATGATGTCATGAATGATTCGATTTTGCCCGTATTTAATGCTTAATAGTCTAAGAAACAAGCTGTTTAATTTTTTGAAACTAATTTGACTGCAGCAACAGAGCACCCAGTCAAATTAGTATCAAAATATTCAGCAGCTAACATGTATAGTTTTCTGGAAATTGATAGTCAGGGAGTCCAGAGATCAATCGATCCCAACACGAGAGGTGGAGCTTACAGTACAGATCTTAATTAGCTTTACTGTTTGACGAAGCAAAAACGAAACAAAAATGCGTCTTTTTTGCGTCAAAACCTCGTTACGTTTCCAGGCGTTGGCCAAACACCAAACGCATTTTATTTATTTTATAGGCGCGTCTAACGGAAAGTCTAATCCGTCCTACAATATGCTAAACATATCATGAAATATTTTAAACCCGTCACGGAAAAAGTCAAACGCGCAATCAAATGTATTCAGTAACGCTACAAAGATTCTTACTACGCGTCATTAAACATAAAGCGGAATCGGTCTATAGTCTGTCAAGGACCCGTACATGTAAATTTAAATTGCAATTGGAGCCGTATATGTGTTAAGTACATGCATCGCCTTTAGCTTTTTTTGTGGCTGTAAATGATAATTGTCGAAAAGTCATCATCGTAATTTTGGTGAACTCCGCACCTGGGTATTCTTTACTGAGTATGAAGCTAGTGTGATGACTGCGTATATTTTAATAAATTTTCAATCCACAATTTCTTTTGAAATCTGGATGAATAAACCAAGATATTCTCTGAAATGGGTTTATTACAATATAGTCTAATTTTAGCCGACGTAATAGGCATAACTTTATAGAACAATATATGCACCAGTTGCGACTAGTGTTATGCCAAATTTGTCTTATAGCGGAAAGGGAAGCAATTTACAAAATCTGCAAACCTGACATTCGGTTGTTTTCGATTTCACTATTTCATACATAATATGTAACCGAAAATCTCCGCTTTTACATAAACATGCACATGCGTACATAGTTGTTTTACCCGTGCCTGGGGTGCATTCAGGACTGCGAAAAATGTTTTCCGTTTTTAACTGAACACTGTACCGCGTAGAACGCGAATGTTCGCCGAACATTCGCCTTCCTGAACTCACTCCAGGAGTATCCGAGTACGTAACGTTATTACCTGTTTTCGGCAACTGGTATCACCGTCTGATTGGTCGAGAATACACGCATATTTAATCAGATTTAGCAAAGATGGCGTCAACTGTTTAGAGAATAACATTTTTGTGTGTGCAATTCATCAATCTACGCACATTTCGTGTACGCCACAGACTAAAAAGTAGACAGATAACACGGAATAACGAAACTGCCAATCAGAAAGTGTGATGCCTATATATTTGACCGCTTCGACATCTTAATTCAGGCTTATTACTGACAGTGCTTGAAGTTAGTTATCTCGAAAATTGTAAACAAAGACACGCATCGATGATCAAGTTTATCGGATTGTTTATCTTCAACATTGTTTTTTCGCGACCAGGGGTAAACGAAATGGATATTATATATATATATATTTTTTGTGTGTGCGGCTCTCTTGCGACAATCAATAACTCTCATTATCGGTGACATCACATTTACTAAAACAAGAATGATAATGCAGGTTACTGGGCCAATATTGGCCTAGTAACCTGCATTATCAGGGAAGTAGGCCCCAAATCTAAACCAATGAATTATCACATTTTACCCATTTGAACCTGAAATCCCAGAATTCCACTTTTACAGTCATTATATAAGTATGATGGTGAATATTTTGAAAGCAATTTGACTGGAAGCTGGCTTTCAGTCAAATTAGTTTCAAAATATTCACCAGAATTTTGACACATTCGTAACAAATTTATTATTTTCAATTGTCGGTTGAAATTGTTAATGCAATAGTAGAAGTACTCCCTTGTTGGAGGCGATATTCCCACCCTGTATTATATTCATAGAGTCACAATGACGTCATCACAATCAAATTTCCCATAATACCCTGGGAGATACGCCATTTTCAGAGGGGCTAATTTAACATTACGAGCAATGGGCCGTTAAACCTTATTTACATTTTCTTTAATATATTGCGAAATTCACTCATGATTTCATGTTTTCTGATACCTGACAGGGTTATTACAGATTCTCAGACACAGGATTTAATGGTTTGAACTTCATGGAAAATGTAAACAATGGGTTTGTATGGGCAGTCCTCTTTAGCATGTTTTAAGTTTGCCCCAACTTTAATGGCGGCCGATCTCAAGATGCCCGGATGTGCGAAACTATGAATAATGTGTTTGATTTCTGCGCTAAAGTCTGAGGGCGGTGTATGACCATAACAGCCGCTGTCAGGTCATAGGGCCTAACAGTACATGTATATAGTATATTACTGTCTATATATTGTGCCGTATATTTTAAACCAAATATCACTCATCGTGGCGTTGTAAATGTGGAATCAGACACTGATAATAATGGTGAGACGGCTAATGTGTGGGACAGTGAATCTTCTGATGATGACATGTTTGACGATGAGGAAGCCACCACTACAGGAAAGACTTGAAGATGATCTTGAAGCTGGGACACTACAGATTGAGTGAACTTCTCCAATCAGTGACAAGAGTTTGCCCTGAAGTTTAGGCTATTTTGGTGCATTCACCATGATCATTTGTGCCGTTTGCATTTAATTAACTGTTAAAGTTTGTTATATTGAATTAGCTCTAATTAACACGATGAGATATACCAATAACATACCAAGAGTTAGTAGTTAGTCACTTATAAGAATTGTACATTTTAACAATTGACCCTTTAACACTTTACTGGTGAAAACATGTTCTGTGGTGGCCTTGAGAAATGTCCATATGCAGAACAAGAATTATTTTTTTACCATGACTCAGTGAGTGGTCAAAACTGGCCTCTGAAATCAAATTGTCTTGAGAAATGACCATTTGCAGGCCATGAGAAGACTATTTTAAGATTTTACCACTGGAATAACTGGCTTGATAACCAAGCTAGTCATTACAGTTCTAAATGTTAGAAAATTGCCTTGGCTTGCAAATGGGCATTTATTAACCCTTTAATGGTCAAATCAGCCATAACCAGCCTCTGCAGTGTTCCTGGGAAATGCCCTTTTGCTGACTAAGAGAATACTATTTTTGAAAATTTATCACTGGAATGACTGGCTCCCAAAATACTCTTGATCAGGAAATTGACATTTTATGAGACAATTGGAATTTTCTTGACCAAATTTACCCATTAAATGGTTCAGCAGAAATTTACATTTTCTTGACAAATATTGGACAGCAAAGGGTTGTAAAGCTGGAGCTTTACTTACCTTTATCTACCTTGTTCCGCTGTTCACAGTGGGGAAAAATTCTCAATCCTTGTTCCACTGAAGATCAAAGAAATGATGAAAACACCATACAACCTTCACCTACATACAGTAAATAAGTCAAATCTGGTCATTTTGGATTTGATTAAATTGTTTATTCTTTCACTTAAAAAAGTTTAATGTCATTGTTATTGAATGCTGCCATATTGATATAATGCAGTTTGCTCAAACAACCACCAACACAGACAGTAGCGCAAACCACCACTGATTACCAGCATGAGCAATATTATATAGGACAAAGGTTAAGTTTACTTTACTGTTGATTTTGAGATTTGTATTGTTGTCGATGATCAATAACAATACAAGTCCAGTCTCTAGAACAAAAGTAAACTATCTTGGTCCTATATAATATTGCCCATGCTGGTGATCAGCGGTGTTTTATGGCTATGCTAAGTACTGTCTGTGTTGATGAATGATGTTGCTGGTCACAGGTCATATATTACTGATAGTGGTCTTTCAAATTTTTGTCCTACTGTTGCAGATTTTGTAAGTTTATTTTTGCAACATTTGTTTGTGGTCTGGCTATGTTTCAACAGTAGCTGAAATAGAAAGTGAAACAAATATGATTACACCTGGAGTTATAAGCATTACATAATGGACCTTTCCATTTTATCCATCAATCATGATGTCATAATCAACTACATGATGCATAAGGATGACAACATAATCAATGACATAATGAATGATGTAGATAAGTTCGTCAATCTTCACAGACACTTAATTGATGACGGACTATATGTATTCTATTTAACCCTTTAATGGACAAATTTGGTGAAGAAAATTTTAATATCCACTTATTGAATGTCCAATTAGAGGCCAAGAGAATGCAATTTTTGAAAATTTATGACAAATTACTGGCTCGGTCATTGAGCCAGTCATTTGTGGTGAATTTTCAAAAATTCTATTCTCTTTGCCTGTAAATGGACATTCCACAAGGCCATAACAGAGGCCAGTTTTGGTCGGCATGACCATTAAATGGTTAATAAAAATGATGTCGAATATTTTAAAACTAATTTGACTGGGAGTTGTTGCTGTCATATCAACAGCTTACATGTATAGTTTTCAGGAATTTGAGATTCTGAGAGTAAAGAGATCGATCCCAATGCAGGTGAAGCTTATGTGGAGCTTAGCTAGAGATGGGCGAGGCATAGCTAAAACTGGATTCCTCCATTAGGCAAAACTATAAGTAATACTGAGCGGTGGTAGTGAACACCTGACCTAGCACTGTAATAGTAGCATGACAAAATAGCATTCTATCTGTGTGGGTACAAGTACATTATGTAATAAATTATTAAAAAGTGTACGAACACAAATACTGATAGAATGCTACATGTATTTTGACATCATGATACTGGTGCACTGCCCGGTCAAGTGTTTACTACCACCACTCAGTCTCACGCCACAATAATAAATTAGCTACTATAATCTCAATCTGTCTGAGTACAGCGTACATCGCTCATAGTGATATTCACTATACCACCACGTACCTCACCGATAATATTTGTTAGAATAAACCAGCACGATTATAATCATGCCAGTTTATTCATTCATTTTGTTGGGTGACATACATGATGGTACAGTGGTACCTGATAAGCATGCTGGATTATTCATTAATTTTTCTGGGTGGCATGCATGGTGGTTACAACTTCGGTGATGTGAAGTTTGAAAGAAAAAATTCTATGGAAACTAGTAAAAAAAAAATTTTAATTTTATAGACAGCAAAACAGTCTGTAAGACTATTTATACCTGCAAACGCCTCAGCTGCTCTCGGAGAGCATCTAGACTTCAAAGTTTTCCGGTGGAGAGTTGGTGTTTCCAGGTGAGTGACTGCTGAGGACAGTGAGTCGTGCATGTCAGGAGAGTGAAAGACTGATTCAAGTCAGACCACCAATGACCGATAGGAAAATATCTATTTGCAGAACAAGAGAAGACTATTTTTGAAAATTTATGACTGGAATGACTGGCTCGGTTATCGAGACGTCATTCCAGTGATAAATTTTCAAAAATAGACTTCTTGGTCTGCAAATAAATATTTCTCAACACCACTGCAGAAACCAGTTTTGGATGATATGAGCCGGGTTCTGCCGATCCGGTTGCTTAGTGGGGTGAACTGTCCCACTTACTCAAGAAATCATGGGTCATTTTGACAAATGTTGGATCAAGTACATACATGGAAGATATCTATGTCTTAAAATCCATTAGGCCAATGAACCATGTGTGAAGGTAATGATTGTATGGTGTGAATTTTAGAGCACTAAATGGTGCAAGGGCCCTGCCTCCGCAAAACCCTGCATGAGTGTTAAAGTGCTAAGTATATGATGTCATAATGAATTACATCATATGTAGGCTGACGTAGCTAAATCTGTTGAACTTTTAAGAGTCATTTGTGCGAATTGTATGTGTTTACTATTTAGTAAACATTCTTTTGAATATTTAACAACAGACCCCAGTCAAATTACTTGAAATTAGTTTCAAAATATTCAACAGGTTAGCTGTATCTATAGTTACCATGAAAATTGGAATTCAGGATTCAAAGTACATACTGATCCCAACACACGGTCGCACGGGGCATAGCTAAAAGTGGATCCATCCATTAGAAAATCTAAATTTCTGTTTTGTCCTCATGCCAATTCCAGCTTTTGCTATATTTAACCCTTTCACCGACAGGTCCTGAAAACAATGTGGCATGTTAAATGATGGTGGCAGCCTAATTTCTCAATCCGAAAGAAAATTGAATTTTAGTATGATGACGTTGAATTAATTACCTACCTACCTTTAAAATCTCCTCGAGTCTTTTCTTTATCTCCATGTTTTGAAAAAATTAGGATACATTTGTCTCCATCCATTCAACATGCTATCTCCTCCCAGTTGGGTTGAATTCAACCAAATTTGGTATGTGGGTTATCCATATGATTGTGGATTGGCTGACAACATTTATTTTATGCAGTCAGAGATTGGGGTCTTCCAGATTTATCTAGATTTCCCATAGTCCTGCCCACACTCTCGCACATCATTTGACACCCTCTCAATAGTTTTAAATTAAGCCAGATGAGCCACTACATTTAGATAGGACTAGTGATTACTAGATTCTACTATAGCCCTTCAAATCTTTGCAGACCAAGGGAAGACTATTTTTAAAATTTTTAAATTATTAAATTATCAAGCCAGTCATTCTATTGGTAAATTTCCAAAAATAGTCATCTTGCTCCGCTCACAATAGAGGAATTTTTTTACCACCTTGACCATTAAAGGGTTGACATGTCAAATTGTTACCATTGGGTTGGTCAGTTACAAGTTGTACTAGCCCTGGTCAATTTCTGCTAACCTCGCGCTCATGTTAATTTAACCCCTCTCACAGATCATTTCCCCTTATGACCTCCAGATTTTTCACAGCGATCCATGCCAGTCTCTGTGTAATGCAACTCCTCCGAAAGCAGTGGATGATATTCAAACAAATGTAGGTTACTATAGAGTGCAAGAGGCCATTTTTATCTCAACTACGGAGTAAAATGAGCTATTGTGATACCATGCACGTCGCCCGGCGGCGTCTAATTTGCGTTTAGCTCAACTTTTCTGCTTATATCTCATGTTTGGTTGGTCATACTGGTCCTAAACTTGGACACATGCCTCCTTATAATGACACGGCATCACACAATGATCTTCTGGCCAAAAGGTCAAAATCACTGATATGCATGGCAACCATTTGCTGTCAGCCATCCATCCGTCAACTTATGTTTAAAAACATAAGTTGACGGATGAACGGCGGACAGCAGATGGTTGCCATGCGTATCAGTGATTTTGACCTTTTGGCCAGAACATCATTGTGTGATGCCGTGTCTCATACATACATTAACAGCATGGCGGATTTCAAACTAATTTGGCGGGAAGGACCCTAATGCTTTCGGCTTCCAAACATGCATACAGAATTTTGATTGGTCAATTTTTGTGTGAAAATCTTTGACTTTATGAAAGATTTAGCAGAAATTGTCAAAACGCTGCTCCTTAACCGCTTGACAGATTGCAACCCTTGTTGGCTGGTCATAAATTGCCAAAATGCATATTCTCCATGACCACTTGGGGTGGATTATATCCAAATTTGGCAGAAGGATTCTGTAGTAGTTGGCTCTAGAACTTCTATTCAGAATTTTTTTTTGTAATTCTGTGCTTAGCAACAACCGCCATCAGATGAGATATTTTGACAGTTCGCCTCTATGTCGCCTCATCTCAAAAGAAAAATAGGAAGTGGAAATTAGATAAGGGTATACAGGCAACCTGCTGAATATTTTGAAAAGTTTTGATAGATAGATAGATAGGTATGTACATACTCAGTATATTTTATAGGCAGCCTTTTTTGACATAGTAGCAGCCTTCTCTGCTGACAGCCTTTATTGCCATACACCGTCCAGGATACCGTTACAGGCCCTTGGCCCCCTTGTTGATAAGCCTTCTAAATTTATTTTATGTTTGAAGTCAATCATCAGAGTTCATTCCTGTCATGAAGTCGAGAATCATGGTTGCATTGCAGCCACATTTCTGGTATTACATTTGGCTCCTCCCCGGGGCTAGTGAACGTGGTCGATTGCTATGACACGCCATCGACCAAACAATCTAGTTATCACTTACTTTCCATCGTCAGATAGATCGAAGTTATCAGAGATTGTAACCCACAGCCTATATAATTTTTCTTTTGATCACTTCCATGGTTGTTAAATCTTAATGTATGATCACACAACCTCCTTTATTAAAATTTGAGCAAAATCTGACCAGTTTGTTTCCGATATATCCATAGAATAAAATTTGTACCCAATCTGGATCCAACTTGGTTTTTGTCCAGATCACAGCCAAAGTCTGGAAATCCTTGTTTAGGTTATGTTGCTTTTTTACTGTCGTCTAATAGTACACAACTGTCAAAGCGTCATGAGATTAGTTCAACCAATCAGATTTGCCATTGATGGCTTTTCCAACAATATCTCTGCCAATCAAAGATAACGAGGTTAAATATATACGCAATGACGTCATCAGAATGGAATGGTGTTCCAGTTCAAGACGATTGTCCATTCGGCATTAGATATATCGAGATTTTCACTATAAAAACGCAGAAATTAGTCAAATCCCACGAAAAAACACTAAATTAAATACATCTGATAAATCCAGCCACAAATTGACATAAATAAGTTAAAATCTATTGTACGAATCGCTCAAAGTTTGCTAAGCACGTGAGATACATGTACGGAGAAAACATGTACTGATAAGCGGGTCTACCTAGACTAGGAACCGAGTACCCGGTTGCTTCTAGCCATAGGACTCATCGAAAGAACTGGAGAACCGCGCTTGGGATTGATGGCGCGTTTAATTTATTGTAAAATTTTCAAACGCTGCCAAACGCGTAGGGCACAAAGTTAAACCCGTCGTTCAAAATGTCAAGCCCGTAGTGTCAAAATTGTAACCTGTCAAGATAAAATTCAAGATGCGTATTGAGATTTTACCAAACGCGCTATGTCTAAGCAAATCACTACGAGAAAATGACGGGAAAATGACACCATACAGACGCATTTTAAACGAGCTTTAGGATGTGGTTAAGTAAAGCTAACTAAGATCTGTACTGTAGATAGAAAGGGCCGGAGCTTAGCTAAAACTGGAAAGGTCTATTATGTTCCAAATATTCAACACTTACAGTACATTTTATTTTGTTTTGAAAACAGGTTAAGTTATTTCTGAGCTGTACTGTAATAGAGGATTCCAGGTTATCCATCAATCATATGACGTCGTAATCAACTATGTGACGTTTAGGATGACGTCATAATCATCAAGTTCATTCTGAATGCTTAATTAATGACGGACTAACCGTTGTTGAACGGATTGTATATCTTTACTGCACATGTATTTAATAAAAATGCTGTTGAATATTTTGAAATTAATTTGACTGCACGCCAACGGTCAAAAGCAACAAGTCAAATTAGTTTCAATTATTTCTACTGCATAAAATATTTCAAAATCTGCCTTATAATTACTGTTTGATGAAAATTAACATTTTGATCAGGGAATGTCAATTTTCAGGGCAAGAAAAAACTATCTTTGTCTTGCCTGTGAAGCTGAAGTGAGACAGGGATTACTATTTCCGGCGACAGCCGTATTTGTACTTTTGGTTAAGGTTTTTAAATCAACTTATTTTTCAACAATGGCTCATCCGATGTCAACGTAACTTTACAGAAGTGTTCTATACTATACAGGAATGCAATCTGCATGACAACCAATGTAATGGTGGGACATTTTTACTCCGTTTCTTTCACAGCTATGGACTTTGAATATTTTCCATGTTTTTTTTGGGCTAAAGTTTTTAGTAACTTATCAATGGCCATCCTGATTTCAGTGAAACTTTACACATGGGACCTTTCCATTTTTAGCTATACCCCGCCCATCACAAGCTACGCTCCACCCACACCTCGTCGTGTTGGGATTGATCGATCCCTGAAAGCCCTAGCTATCAATTTCCTGAAAACTATACAGGGAAGCTGTTGAATATTTTGTAACTAATTTGACTAGGTGCTGTTGCCCCCAGTCAAATTAGTTTCAAAATATCCAACAGAATGTTATTAAATAGTAAAAGCAAACAATTTGTACAACAACGCATAGACCATCTTCAAATATGCATTCGTGACGTACTTATCGATGTCATTCATGATGTCATTCATGACATCATTCATTATGATGTCATTCTACGCATGGCTGGGTGGGTACTTTGGAAAGGTGAATTGTTCTAGACCATGCAGGGATGCAATCTGCATTATTATTGGCAAAAATTTGAATTTTCGCCAATATATCAATGGGTTACATTTGTTCGTCTGCGTCTGTCTCTGTCTGTCTGTCTGTCAGCGTCCAGTCACGGTTGCCTTTATATCTCGGCAGGGTTTCACTCTATTGGGACTAAACTTGGACACATGCTTCCTTATATCAAGGGGATGGAGCACAATGATATTGAGGTCTTGTAGTCAAAGGTCAAGGTCTCTAAACGCTACTTTTTATGGTTAAGTTTTCTTTTTAGCTCTTTATATCCTCTTATATCTCTGCAGGTTTGTTATTACACCACAAAAACATCCATTACCGTGCAATCACTACTTGCTAAATCAATTGTCTGCATTAGCTATCAGAATAAGATTTTTATGCTTGCAGACACACCTCCCCATGCCTATTCCTATTAATATGGACCTTCAACCAGGCTACTGGTTAAGTCCATCTCCAGCATACTGACAGATATAGACTGGCACGTGCTTGCGCATGTGCACTGGAGCCTAAATAGGAAACAGATTCACTTTTCAATTATTCTGCTTGCAGAACCACTAATAAAATATTCTACAAGTTTTTGGTGCTTTGCACTGTGTCAGTTACACTGATTGGCTTTCATATTACTAAGGAATATGCCTACTATGAAGTCAATCCTCCCTAAGTTACGTTTAGGAAGTATATTCGTGGTTATATTGTATTTTTATAACTATGTATATATATATATATATATTGGTACCGGTTTTCGTGAAAGATTGTTCTCATTTCGTGGTAACTTAGTTACAATGCCTATATCATCATCATCATATTAATCTCTAGCATTCACCCAGAGCCCTTATCAATTTACTTCTAGTCCATTATAAGGATTATCATTTATCCCTATGCAAGTTTGTTTTCTTGTCAGTGGGGTTTTTGATTTCTAATTTGAACTTTCCCGCCCTTTTAGAAGTGCGTTTTATGTTTATAGTCTCCTTTTTACGATTTTCTAAGCGGTATGTTTCATTGCTACACTTTTTTCATTTTTAGGAGTCCGGTAAATCGTCAGATAAGATGAAATGCACGTCTGCTAAATGTGATCGTCATCACTCAGCTGATTTTGGTGGACATGTGTGTGTGAAATGTACTTCTTGCACCCCCACAACGATGTGTGGGATTTGTAAAGGGTGGCTGGTCTCGGTTTGAAAGGCATTTTTTAAGGAATTACCATCTAAACAACCTTCGACTACCTCCATTGCTAGTAAGGCGAAAGCTGTCTTGCGAAAACTAATGTATCTATACCGGTAGCAACGGAGGGGGGAGCCTCTTCGGCGAATTCAGATGCCGTACTAGCTTTATTTGCGAGATTTGAGTCCTTCCCATCTGTATTGACCAAATCCCTGGACGAAAGGATGTCTTCTGCTATTAAGGAAGCAAAGAAACAGGATGCAAATGGGGGAAACCGATCCCTCTAACCTCCATGCAGGTTATCAAGTCTCCTAAGCAGAAGTCTAGAGCGACTAAGCTCTCGAAGGTGGGCTCGTGTAGTTCAATAGGTCAAACCCACATTAGACTTGAGGGTGACGGGCATAACCCTCAAGCAGTGGTGGCGGAGGCGGAAGCTGACATCCATAAGTCTGGTACTTATGCTAAAGCCAGTTTTTTTTCAGTCATACCAGTCGTCACGGTTCTTCGTAGATCGCCTATAGCTAAGAGTTCGATTTCTAGTCTTGCTAGTCCTTCCGGTTCCGTTGTGGTGGGCTCGGGTCCTCTGGACTCGGGTTTACTTCCATTTTCCGGTGCTTCTTCCGTTCCGTCCGTTTCCGTTTTAACTTCCGGTTTAGCAAGACATCCGGGTCTTCAGGATCCGGTTCTTTCTTCTGTTGCGTCTGTTTCTGGTAGGACTTCCGGTATTGTAGGAAATCCAGGTCTTCAAGATCCGGTTATTACTTCCGTTCCAACCGTTTCCGGTATGACTTCCGTTTTTGTAGGACATCCGGGTCTTCAAGATCCGGTTCCTAGTTCCGTTTCCGGTTTCAGCAGCGCTTCCGGTCATACGGGATATCCGGGGTCTGAGGACTCCTCCTATTTTTCGACTTCTGGTAGACGCGCTTCCGTTTCCGTTTTGGATTCTTGTCTGTACACTTCCATTTCCGGTTCTAGAGGTGTACTTCCGGGTCATGCCGATCCGGATAGACTTCCGTCTTCCACTTCCGGTTGGGAGGTAACTTCCGGGATAGCGAGAGATCATAATCGCTTAGTGTCGTCTAAGTTTTTACCCGAGCATCATCTTACGCTGCCGTTTTCAGTTTCATCGTTAGATTCTGAGAAATTTTCTGAGGATAAGCATAAGGTTTGTGATGATAGGAGTTTTGTAGATTCTGGTTCTGAAATATCTCAACGGGTATTTTCTCAGGATTCTGTAGATTCTAATTATGATTCTTTTCTTCCTTCTCAGGTAGTTGATGTTGATTTGTCTTCCCAGTCTTCTTCCCCTTCCTTTCATGATGCCGTTTTGAATTCATCTTCTAGGCCTTCTTCTTTCTCCTCCTCTTCTCACCCTTCAGGTTTTAATCCTATTTCTTCTTCTCTTTCTGCTAAGGATTTCTCATCCAGTCATCTGCTCTCTTTCAATCTTCTCTTCCACCTCCTCTGGGGTTCTCCCGTCTTCCTTCTCTTTCCTCTCAGTGTCCGTTAGATCATTCTTCTTCATCTTCTCATTCATTCGCTTCTCTTCCTCCTTCCTCTTCTTCTTTTGATCATCTTGATCCGATTGTTTCCGTTGTTCTTTCCCCTGAGCTAGAATTTCAAATTGTTGATTCATGTTTAGATTTTTCCTTGTTCTCTGTGGTTAGGGATTCTTCTTTAGATCGTTCGTTTGTTTCTGCTCATTTTTCTATTCTTTCGAGGTTTTCTTCCAATTCTCTGGTTCTTCCTTTCTTGTCCTCTGGTCAGGATCAGGGTAGGGATTCCTTTTCCTCTTCTCAAGTTTCTTACTTTCCTGAGTCTGCTAGAAGGCCCTCCTCTCCTGTTTCCTCTAGGGCAGGTGAATCTAGTTTCAGGTGACTCCTCTCTTCTCATCTCTTTTTCTTCTCTTCTTCCTTCTCTTCCGTCAGCTTCTAAGTTGTTCAGGGCCAGGGATCTGAAGAGGTTTTGTCCAGTTAGAGCCTCTTCGGAAGACTGGTCCATGGCTCACAGGTGGATTGCATCTACTCTCTCTTCCTCTTAAGGAGGAATTTGCTATGGATCATCCTCCTTTCGGATCCGCTCTCTCTACATCAGATTCTTCCTCTTCTTCTCAGGTGCTGCCTATTGATAACTTAGTTGTTGATATGCTTGATTTCTTTGTTAATGATTCTGTCAATAATGACTTTCTCTTGTTTCTAAATATGATTCTCCTATTCAAATTCCTAAGGAGGATTATTTGAAGGTTGCCTCCACTCAGTCTCTTTCTGGTTCCGCTTGGGATGTTCTTTCTTCTCAGTTAAAAGATTCTTCCAAGGTTGAGTTTTCCAATGATCTTTCTAGATGGGAGTCTGTTTGCAGATCTTGGCTTAAGTCATCTAATTTCCTTGCTCTTTTATCTGAGGCTGTTCTTAAGGCTGAAGAACATGGTGATCAAGTTCCTTTGTTAGTTTTTCATTCTTTGGCAGATTTGTTTCGTGGCTCCCTCAATTCAGTCTGTAAGTCCTTGGGGTTCATTACCTCTAAGCGTAGATCCAGGTAGCTCTCTAGAGGTTAAGATTTCTAGTTCTTTGAAGAATAGTCTTCTTGTAGCACCTCCGTTTGGTCAAGATATTTTTGGACAGTCGGCTCCTAGTCTAATTCGTGCGGAATCTGAGCGCCTGAAGGCCTCTAGGGAGCTTCAGGCTCAGATTTCTTTCGCTAATCCTTCCTTGAAAAGAGATGTTTCTTCTGTGAAGAGTCCGAATTCTTCTAGAAGAAAGAGCCTCAAACCTGACCAGTTTGGGGCTTACCCCTCTAGGATTATTCATAATTCCAATCTTTCTTCGTCCAATCGTTAGGATCGATCCACGGAGGAGGATCGTTTCGATTCTATTTGTTCGCATTGTTCCAGGTCTCAAGGGAGGCAGTCTCCTTCTTCTTGGGTGAGAGGGGTTCAGACCCCTTCTCGCCGTGCTGGTTCCAGGTCCAGAGGTCTTTCTTCCTTTAGAGGGTTTCAAGGAAAGATAGTTTGAAGGTGTGGACTATTCCCGGGTAGGCCCAACCTCTTCCCTTCCTCATCCCTCCCCCTCGTCTTCTCCCTTCGGATCAGTCAGTCCAGTGCCTGTTACCCAATGTGCCAGTAGGAGGGTGCCTTTTTCTCTTTTGGGAGAATTGGCAAGCCCTCGTTCAGGGCTCCTGGCTAGTGTCTCAGATACGTTGGGGTTATGCACCTTCATGGATCTGTCATCCTCTTCTCTCATTTCTCCCAGTTTGGACTCCGGTTCCTTCGGCCTGACCACGGCTCCCTTCCTTTTTACCCGTCTAGTTTCAGCCGTGGCAGGAATTTTACACCGTCATTCTATCCATCTTCACATTTATATAGATGACTGGTTGGTAAAAGCAAGGTCATCCTCAATTCTCTCAGGAATTCTTCCAGAAGTTTGCAGTCTAGGGTGGATTTTAAATCTAAAGAAATCAGGCCTAGTTCCATCTCAAATCTTTACGCATCTGAGCGTTTCTTTCGACCTGGCCCAGGGTCTAGTCTTCCCCTCAGATCTAAGGATAGAGGCTTTATCAGTGGCAATGGAAATCCTGTCTTCTTATTCCATGGTAAGAGCAAGATTCTTTTTAAGAGTGATCGGCTTGATGGTCAGCATAGAGAATGTAATTCCTTGGGCGGCGCTGATTAGAAGACCCTTCCAAATGTATTTAATGTCCCTTTGGAAGCAGTCAGTCTATTTACCATCAGATTCCCATCAGAGAACACTTGATCCCTCATCTAGATTATTGGAGGGATCGTTCTCTGCTTCTGATGGGTGTTCCTCCCCACAGGCGATTATCTTCACAGACGCTTCCCAGGAGAGTGGGGAGCAGTCTGGGACTCCCTGTCAGTTTCCGGCCTTTGGTCCCTGGAGGAGTCGACAGCCCATATCAACATTCTGGAGTTGTGGGCTGTCAAGAAGGCTCTCCTTTCATGGTCAGATCTTGTGATAGGTCTCAAAGTCACGATTCGGTCGGACAATTCGACAATGGTGTCGTATCAACGGGCAGGGAGGTACAAGGTCGTCTCCTTTTTCTAGAAGTGTGGAATCTTCTCTTGTGGTGTCGCAAGAAGCAGATTTTTCCAGTGTCCTCCCATGTCCCAGGCACTCTGAATTTTCTGGCGGACCAACTGTCACGTCCCAGCAAGCTCGCCCACACAGAGTGGCAGTTAAAGAGGTCGGTTGTCAGTCTTATGGATCATCCTCTAGTAGATCTGTTCGCGACCTCTCTGAATGCTCAGATCTCTTACATGTCTCCTTTTCCGGACAGTCAAGCCCTGGCGGTGGATCAAAAAGGCCAGATATTCTTGGATCTAGAACCCTTCTCTGCAGTCTCCTCCCAAATGGTCTTCTGTTCCTCTAATCAGAAGCTATTAGCGTTAGAGGGGTTGTTGTCTTCTATGCTTGTCAAGGAGTCTAAGAAGAGGCTCTTCTTTGGAAAGTAAATCCAGGCTTCTGTTCATGGGTTGGATTGTCTGATAGGCATCTAAATCTCGATTCGTTCAGTCATTGCCATGGGGTTTTCTTTCATTTTTAGAAGGAGGATCGAGTTTTTCTTGGGATGTCACTAGATCCAATCTGTTTGCGACATGTCTGATTGGCCAGATTTTATCTTTCATGTCTCCCTTTTCGGACAGTCAGGTTACGGGTCTCTAGTTCTCGATTCGATCAGACAATTCGACAATAGTCTCTTATATCAACAGGCAGGGGGGCACAAAGTCGTCTCTCCTGTACTTGGAAGTGTGGAACCTCCTCATGTGGTGTCGCATGAATAAAAAATTTCTAGTGTCCACTCATGTCCCAGGCTGTCTGAGTTTTCTTGCGGACCAATTGTCTCGGGCGTGGGCTGTGGATTCCCTGTCTCAGTCCTGATCTTCGCTTATGCGTTCCCTCCCACAATCCTGATTTCTTTTGGTTCTGAAGAAAGTCAGGGACCAGATCTGCGAGATCTTGTTAATAGTTCCCTTTTGGCCAATAAGGATGTGGTTTGTAGACCTTCTCAGTCTTCTAGTACCTACCATCATCCAAACCCAGGAATCTTAAGTCTGTGCGTTTGAAGTATATTGAGTGCTCGATCCTTGAGAATAAAGTTTCTACAAGATCTCAGGAAATCTTCGATTCTGCCAGGAGGGAGTCGCTTCGAAGAGTTTACAAGGGTCGGCTTAAGATTTTTGGAGAATGGTGTTCAGATCAAGGTCTTGTGCCTGATTCTGTTTCTATTTCCCAGATGTTAGACTCTTTATCTTATTTGTTTGACTCTTTACATCTGTCTGCTAACACTGTAAGAGGATATAGATTTTCTTTGCATCTTCTCTTCCTTGTTTGTTGAACGCTGAAGTTGAAAATACTATGGTTCTTAATCTTTTGATCAGAGGTTTAGGTAATATTCGTCCTCCAGGTGTTAAACCTTTGCCTTCCTGGAACGTGGCTCTGGTTCTTCAGGTTTTTGGGCAGGTCATCATTTCCAACCTATCTCTACGACTAGCTTGAATCTTTTAACTTTTAAGACCGTTTTTCTAATTGCATCTGCTTCTGCTAGAAGGCGATCTGAAATCCATGTTTTCTCCGCTGAAAAGGATAGGTGTATCGAATCTGGGGACGGTCTGGTCTTATATCCTTGAAGGGATTTTTTATCAAAGACTCAATCAATCCATTATCCAGCTAAGCCGATTATTTTACAATCTTTAACCTCCTTTTCTCCGGCTGACAGATTTTGGTGTCCTGTCAGAACTCCAAAAGTTTATAAGCGTCGTTCTGATTTTTAGAGATCCGATCTGTCCCTTTTCTGGGTTCTGTATGAGGAGGGGTTAGCCAGTCCAGTCTCTAGGGCATCTATTCCCAGATGGATTTGTGAGACCATTCACATTAAAGCTCATGTCATTAGAGGGATGGCTTCCTCTTTTGCCCTTTTTGCTGGCTCTTCTGTAGACGAAGTTATGCAAGTTACAGGATGGAAATCCGAGTACTTTTACTACTTTTTATTTAAAAAGACCAGAGCACAGCAGCTTCCTTGTTTAGGAACTATGATTTTAACTAAAAAGGCTGAAGACCATTTACCAAGCACATCCCACCATTTTCATTAGGACCGTGCATCTGCATGTAATGGTGTGAGTTGTTCTTTGGTTTTTATTTATTTCTTTAAGTTTAAAGAATTCCTTGTTTGATAATCACTGTGTGATTGATTAAGATGCACCATTATGTTCTGTTATTAACATTTGGTTATCTTTTGTTTGATTTTTATCCTTGCTTATGGATTCTCAAATCTCCTCCCACCAAAGTTTCGTAGTGGGGCACTGACCAAATCTACGGGTTTAGCAAGTAGTGATTGAATGGTAATGGATGTTTTTGTGGTGTAATAACAACCCCCAACAGACCCCCCCTTTAGTGGGTGGTCTGTAGTTTTATTAACCACTATAAAAACATACTTACCGTTCAATCACTACGACCCGGCCTCAGCTACCCCGCTGGGTATTGATTTGAGAATCTATTCTGGATATATGGCACTTAAATTTAGAAAAGTGAATCAGTTTTCACATTTGGGACCTACTGCGCATGCGCGAGCGTGCTTAGTAACAGGCGTCGCCAAGGAGTGTGTACAGACTGGTGCCAGTCTATTGTACGGTTAATGCAGGGGGTCCCTCTACCAGAAGCCTGGTTGAGGGTCTACATGGTGATGGTATTGGCATTAGGGAGTATGTAAGCGAGTATACAAATTTTATTCTGATAGCTAAATGCAGATATTTGATTTAGCAAGTAGTGATTGAACGGTAAGTATGTTTTTAGACCAACCCACTAAAGGGGGGGTCTGTTGGGGGATTTTTGCCATTATCCCATCAATGTAACACTGATGTCTTGTTTTAAACTAAGCAATCATGAGCAGTTAAAGCAATAATCGCACAAGCCTACATTGAATGTTTTTAACATATTTGATTGGAAAACATCGCAATGGCTTTCAATCAAATTAGTCCAAAATATTGAACTGAGCATTTCTTGATCATGTTAAAAAATGTACTAACTAAACATGTTTCTGTTATTGTTTTGGAAACTTGTTAATGTATTTATGTGATGTAATGTACCGTCCGTGTTCTGACATGTCTGTTGCAGGAAACTGTCAAGAATGTCAACCAGGTTTTTTTAAAAGCTTCACTGGTCAGGGTCTCTGCAAGGCGCAAACCGAGTAAGTTAGCATTTAATCAGGGCTTCCACTAATTTCTAAACACGGGACTTCCTGGGTAATGCTATTGGGAGTCCAAGCAAGAAACATGGAAGTCTAAAATGGAGGTATAGTACTCCCAGACTTCCACTAGTGGAATTCCTGCATTTAATTGTCAAAATTAAGGGAGAAAATCTCAATTTTCTCAGAAAATGTAAAATTGCTGACCAAGAGAAGTTTGTTTTTGTCTCAACTGCGAAGCAAAAAGGAGTCATTTGAAGGGAGTTTTCGAGAAAAGCTGCAGGATCAAAGTTACGTTTTCCATTTACCAAATTGCTTTGGCTTCGATTTCAGGCCTGCTTAGCCCTTTCACCGATGAATTCCCCCATATCTCATTTTGAAGGCAACCATACAAGAAAATTGTTGAGTACAATTAATTTTAAAAATATTCAACAGGTTGTTTTATATCTCAAAGAATATAATTTTTTCAGGGATTTGTCGGTCAAAGGGTTGAGATTACAGGTAGCGAGATAAGACGTTTTTACCTGCACAATGCAGGTAGCAATGGCTGGTGCAGGTAAGTTTCTAATGCACAGGGTGCATGCACTTTCCTGGCTGATAATGTCAATTTATGTGCATGTTTTGCTGTGCATGTAAAATCCCAATGTAAGATGCACACAGTGCATGTAGCACGAATTTCTTATCTTTACCCGTGGATTAGCGGAACAAAACATTAATAGGTGCTTGCCTATGGTGTTAGGAATGCACATAATGATTCAGATATTGGCTGGTCAAAGGTTATGGTCCCTGATGTTCGTACAAATCTCTTCAACGTTAAGTTTTGTGTCTTGATTGGAACTAACCTTGGATACATGTTTGACTATGCTATTACCCTTGGTTAGGAATCATCGTGATGACATTGAGGTCAGAAGGTCGAGGTCACTGTCCTCTGATGCCTATCAGCATTGAGGAGGACAAGTGAGATATTTAGTTCCGCGGTAATTTTGTTGAATATTTACAACTGGAATATATATGACTGGCTCTGTTATCAAGCCGGTGACTATATATACAAATGGACTGTTCTCAAGCCTACTGCCAAAGTCATTTGTGGCTGGCTTGGCCATCAAAGCTGTTTTACACTTTCCATTATTTGTGCTCGTTTTATTTGCTGTTGGTCAGCTCACCTAGATTAGCTCATACAATGCTGTCCATTGTATGTTGTCTGTAAACAAAGAGTGCAACAGTTTACAATTTGTCATGTTTGCTGATGGATGACGATGACAATTGTTCCTTGATTTTGTAATGCACATCACCTTAAATCCCAGACTTCTGTTCGTTTTTATACCCCATCAAAAAAATTGACAAGATATTATGTGATGGCGTTTACAAGGGGGCGGGCGACAGAGTGGTTTCCGCACAATAATTCTGCTACCATTTATCGGATCACTAAAACTTCATAGGATAATTGAACTAGGTCTGAGGAGAAAATCTACTGAAATCGACAATGATCCGAAATCCAAGATGGCTGCCAGCCACCAGTGGCCATCTTGAAAATTGGTTTTCGCATGATAACTCTGCTACCATTTATCGGATCGCTTTGAAATTTCATAGTGATTGGACTAAGTATGCAGAAGAAATCTATGGAAATTGATGACGCTCCGAAATCCAAGATGGCGGCCATCATGAAAATTTGTTATTTAAAAATTTTTACATGGTTTGAACTTAGTTTATTTCTGTGCGATTTGTATCCTTTTCATGAATTAGAAAAATGTGTGCTTTTCAATAGACATTTAATTCCTCACTATTTTAAGAAATTCTTATTTCGCGACACTGCCATGCATGATGTGTGATATGCCGAAAAACTAGTGTGAGTTTTTACTAAATCTGTCAATTCAAAGTTTGTAAATTACGATTAGTAAAATCTACGGGTGACCAGCGGTGATGGCTAGTAGGCATAATCCAGCTTATTGTCAACTCTTATGTTGTCTCCTTAATTATTCTTGTCCTGTAATCGAAAGAGCATATTGTATCTGATCTCTGTCTGTCTGGCTGTCTGCTTTCCTGCCTGCCTGTTTGCCTGCCTGCCTGTGTGTCTGTCTGTCCGTCTTTGCCTGCCTACCTTTATGTCTATCTATCTGTGGGCCGGCAGGTGGGCATGTATATGTCAGGAGCTGATCTAAAAAACATCTTGTCCAATTTGGTTCAAATATTAACATAGCGAAGGAAGAGGCTGTCCAGACATTGGCCCTGAGAAAGATAAAATAATCCAAATCCGAATCGGATCAAATTCGGGATCTATGGATATCTCGGTAACAACTGGTCCGATTTAGCGTAACTTTTAGCACAAGATATAGGTGTGACTGTACATTAGGATTCTACAACTTTAGGCGTGAAAGAATCTGGAAAATCTGAAAAATCTTTGCAATGTGACAAAAACGAGAGCTGAGGGTGAGGGTATGCAATCTCGGAGTGCTCTTGTTTCAGTTGTGGAGGGCTTGGCCTGGGGACACTCAGTTTTGGCAACTCATCATGTGATGCTAAGTGCGACAGTCCTGACAGTCAGCAAGACATAAAAGGTTGGTTATTAACTATGCTTTCAATGGACCTTTCCAGTTTATCCATCCATCATATGACATCATAATCAACTATGTGAGTAATGTGTAGGATGATGTCATAATCAATTACCGCATGAATGACTCAATTTAATCTGTCTTTAATGCTAAATAGTCTCACACATTGTACGAATTATATGTCTACTATTTAGTAAACATTCTGTTGGATATTTTGAAAGTAATTTGACTGGCATGACTGGTCACCCTTTCTGCCGATGGCAGCAACAGCACTCAGTCAAATTAGTGTCAACATATTCAACAGCTTACCTGTATAGTTTTCTGGAAATTAATAGTCGGTAAGTTCAGTGATCGATCGATCCCAACACAGGCGAGGTGTAGTTGGAGCTTAGCTAGAGATGGGTGGATCAAGCTAAAACTGTGATGCTCCATTACACAGACCTGACACACCTTATTCTTTTATAATGCAAGAAATGTTATGTTGAATATTCTGAAACAAGTTTGATTAGATTTTGTTGCTGCATAAGTGAGTATAACTTTTCAAAAATTTAACACTCAAGCCGGCCAAAACAGATTCTTGAGCTGGAGTGATGAAGGTTTAGCCTTTTAATCATGTAGCCACCTCATCCCCTAAAAGTAAAACGTCAGGGCGCAGACAAATTTTCAAGGGCCCAATTTTGTCATTATGATGCATCGACGCACAGGGGCCAACATTAGGAAACGGGATATAATAATGTATGATTTAGTAATGTAGAATATGTTAAAAACATTTTCAAGCTTAATAATATTACCCCAACATGCAATAGGCTCGTCATATAGTATGTCAGTAAAATGATTTTCTGTTCTTAAAATATGGATTGAAAAATTTAGGTCGTCACCTGGGCTAATGAGTTTGATATTTTGGTAGTCCAGTCTAAAATTCAACACTGGTAGACTGGGGAGCCAGTCATTCCAGTAGTAAATTTTCAAAAATAATTTTGCAAATTTACATTTTCTATTAAAATTAACAAATTTGAGGGTGAAAGCTGCCAAAAAACGGCTTCTGCAGTGGTCTTGAGAAATACCCATTTGTAAACCAAGGGAAGACTATTTTTGAAAATGTACCACTAGAATGATTGGCTCGATAACCAAGCCAGTCATTCCAGTGATAAATTCTCAAAAATTCCGAAGGTTAAAGGGTTAATATTCAACCAATTAGAAAACAACTCAGCTGTCTGCTTCAGTATAGACACTCAGCCATTATATGTGCTGAAGATGGCTTAGTAGCGTGGCATAACAGCACCCATCTACATGTATGTAAGCTGGTGAATAGAATAAGGAATAAGTGTTGAGGAAATTAGCTGCTTATCAGTGGTATCAGTACTTCAAATTTCTTGTAGGCTAGTTTTTCCTTCTAAAGGAGCTCGGAGATGTACAGGTATATTTTGTTAAAACAAACCGATGTACCCTATTTTACTTGTCGAAGAGGTGTGTCAAATTCAGCCGATTTTCATTGAAATTATGATGTAAGCGAGATAAATGTTGTCTTATAAGATATCATTTGTACAATATATTAAACATGATCAAATTAATATTACAAATAAATGATCAAGTTGGTGGCACACTCAGATATTGATTAAAAGCTGTTTGTTCTTTAGCCTGTCAAATCAATCACTGTATATGTTCTGAAATATTGATGTATATGTAATCTACTTATGAGAGGTTGCCTGGTTCATCTTATGGACGCTTAACACTAAATTAAACTAGCCTAGATTTTCTCAGTCAATTTGCTGACCAAGAGAAGACTATTTTTGAAAATTTACTACTGGAATGACTGGCTCGGTTATCGAGCCAGTCATTCCAGTTGTAAATTTTCAAAAATTGTCTTCTCTTGGTCTGCAAATGGACATTTCTCAAGACCACTGTAGAGGCCATTTTTGGCTGATATGAGGGTTAAAGGTTTATGCCAGAGACACTCCCATGGCCTTACAACTTAAACATTATTCTTTTTTTGTAATAGCCCATACCACTGAACAGCCAAGTAGCACTGAACAGCCAAGTAGCACTGAACAGCCAAGTAGCACTCAACCGACTAAGCCAGCTACCAGTATTATAGCCACTGGCGATAATGGATGGATTTTTGTGATAATCGCTGGCGCGTACGTATGCATTAACTATTCTACTGCCAGGATTCTTAACATATTGTCATTAGATCACCTTTCCGTGATTGCTGGTCTTCAGTTGGAAAGACCTTGACCATTGTTAGTTTGTTTGCTGCAGTCACTAATCTTTATAGTTTTGGCATAATGGACCTTTCCAGTTTTGGCTATGCCCCGCCCATCTCTAGCTAAGCCCCACCCACATCTCGCTCGTATTGGGATCGATCGATCCCAAATGCCCTGACTATCAATTTTCAGAAAACTATACAGGTAAGCTGTTGAATATTTTGAAAGTAGTTTGACTGGGTGCTATTGCTGCCTATAGCAACGGCGCCAAGTCTAATTAGTTTCAAAATATTCACCAGCAAGTTTAGTAAATAGTAAAGACATACAATTCATATGACCTGATGGACTATTAAGCGTTTAAAACGGAGTAAATCGAGTCATTAATAACGTAATGATTATGATGTCATCCTACCTGTCACCCAGTTGATTATGACATCTTATGGATGGATGGATAAGCTGGTCTATTGCTCATGTTATTGAGCCATACACGAAGTGGAGGATAATACGACTTAATGATCTGACTGATGTACATCATCCGAGAATTGACCTTATCCATCCATCATCTGATGTCATATGATGTCATAGTCAACTACATGATGTGTAGGGTGACGTCATAATTGATAATGGCATGAATGACTCGATTTATTCTGTCTTAGAAACTTAACAGTCCGTCATGTTGTATGAATTGTATGTCTTTACCATTTAATAAACATTCTGTTGAATATTTTGAAACTAATTTGACTGCGATGCTATTGCAGCCATAGGCTGTCATAGGCAGCAACAGCACCCAGTCATATTAGTTTCAAAATATTTAGCAGCTTACCTGTATAATTTTCTGGAAATTGACAGTCAGGAAGTTCATGGATCGATCGATTCCAACACGGGCAAAGCGTGGACGGAGATTAACTAGGTATGGGCGGGGCTTAACTAAAACTGGAAAGGTCCATTACGTAGAATTTTAGTTTTTCAAATGCCCCTGATGGCTCGACATGTGCAGATTCAGACCTTTTCCCGATTAAATTATCAGCTCACCTGGCATGGATGGGCTAGTGTGCTTATGTCTGTGATGACCATCCATCCTCATTTGGGCGCCATCCGACAAGTCATCTAGGGCAACATCTGAACCATGTTTGATCAAGGGAACTTGATTGGCCAAATGCTTCCATGGCCATCTTGGATGACCTGGCTTTGAACATGACTTCTCCGGAACTGCTGAATGCCTTAGAGAAATTGGCCGCAGTGGACCAATTAAAATTTAGTGTGTTTTGGGGCCATATTCGATTTCTTTTGTCGGATTGATTTTCAAACCGAAAGCGGTGTTATACAGGTTTTTGCGTATGCCGATTTCAAACTTACGTCTTGAAACTGCCGGGTAAATGGTTTGGCGTCCATTTTGGATCATTTTATTGATTGGCCAATGCTTCGGCGGCCATGTTGGATGACGTTGTTTTGTCGAAAATGTCTTCTCCAGAACTGCTGAATGGACTGTGCAGAAATTTAGGAAATATAATTAGGGGCTGAGTGACAAATTAAAGTTTGTTCAAGTGAAGTTTGTACGTAAAGGTACATGGCTGCCATCGACCAATCAATATGTAGCATAATAGTGCAATTTTAGTTACCTCTCCGGGATGTAGAAATTGTTTGAGTGTAGCTTTCGTGGCCATCTCGGTCACCTCTTCAGCGCTAACTGCCATGTCGCTGGTAACGTCACTCGGGTCAGTTCTTGTGGAGTCACATTGACAGCATGGACTGGTAAACCACTGGTATATGGTAGCCCTCGTCTTGGTTCATGGTTGGTTGATTTTTGTAGATTTCGATGGCCTCTAACTTTCCGTTTACCGTAATTTCTCGACTAAAGGCCGCCCTCGAATATAGGACGCTGTCCCAAATTTTACCAAAATCCGCCCAAAAAACTTATAATCAAGTATAAGACGCTGTTAAATTTAGAAAAAACGTACCTTTAAAAAATCAAAAATTGGTATCAAAAATAACCATCACTCAGCGCTTTGTTTAATGCATGATTAAAATTATCATGGTAGAAGAGAAATTATTAAATAGGACCGCCTAAATATATCGTGTATCTTCAATAAAGATTGTTTATTACATCAAAATCAATCTAATTTTGGCATAAAATGTCTCCTTGAAAACATACAAATCGGGTGATAGAAACAGATTGTAATGGCTCTTTTGCGTTTGGAGGCGCTGTGTGATCTTATGCGCTAACAGGAGTTGGTTATCTGGCTCTTTTGTGATTGGAGGCGCTGTGTAATCTTAAGCGTTAACGGGAGTTGGCTCTAAAACGGGTATGGGAATATTCAGATGGTCACTAGTTGTAATGACTCTTGCGTTTGGAGGCGCTGTGTGATCTTATGCGCTAACGGGAGTTGGTTATCTGGCTCTTTTGTGATTGGAGGCGCTGTGTAATCGTATGCGCTAACGGGAGTTGGTTATCAAACGGTACGGGAACATTCAGTTCCTATTGCGCAATGATGATATATAGCAATTTCCGAGTCCAGAATATTTAGATCCGAGTACTCGCTCTAATTAGAATAAAGATCTTTTGCGATTGGAGGCGAATCACGTGATTTATACATGTATCTTTTCTCGACGCCATTTTATGTCAAATTCTGGATTAATTTTGATGTAATAAGTGATATGTATTAAAGAATAAGCAATATTTAGGCACCCCAATTTAATAATTTCACTTCCGCTTGGTGTTTTTTTAGTATACATTAAACATAGTCGTCAGGCGGCGCGAATTATCTAGGGTAACATTTAGTTCAATTTCCGTGGTATAATCTGTGAGTTTTTAAGAAAAACTTTGACCCAAAAATGTGGGGAAGGAATGTTCTCGATTATAGGACGCACCCCCCTTTCTAGTACATGTATTTTGATTTAAAAATCTGCGTCCTTTAGTCGAATTTTTACGGTAAACAAGTTGGTCTTGATGTTGATGAACAAGGCACTGCTGGCGGAGATGGTATTGGCCAGTGGGTTCTGTGTGTTGCCACAGCCGAGTTGGAGTTGATTTTAAGATAGATATTCTGTAACTGCTGTGCAGAGAGGCCTTTTTGTTTCGTCTATATATGTCCCTGCACATTGGTCACTTTCGATCTTGTAGATGGCGCCAGAGCGTTCATCTGTGGTCAGTTTAACTTTGGGTTCTACTAATTGTGATCTTAAGGTGTTGACGGGCTTGTGATAGTTTTGATGTGGGGTTGTCTGAAGAGTCTGCAAAGGTGTTCTGATAGGCCCTGGATGTACGGAAGTCTGATAATGGAAGTTTATCGACATCTGATTGTTTCTTGCAGGGTGGGGGAGGTGGTTTTCTCATCCACGAAGTGTAACCAGCTGATTTCAATTATATTTGGCAGGAAGCATCCTTAGGGCATAAGGATCCAAGTTTGTTCAAATGAACCCCGATCGGCCAATTTGCCCAGCGGCCATTTTGGATTTCGGCCGATTTCATGAAATGTCTAAAAATCTTCTCCGAAACCACTTGGGAAATCTTCATTTATGCCAAGAGGTAAGCCAAGTTTGTTCAAGAGGACTTGATTGACCAAATGGTTCGGCGACCATCTTGGATGACCTAGTTTTCACGAAAATGACTCCAGAACCGCTGAAGGGATCAGGCCGAAATTTGGGCCATTAAAATTTGTTCAAGGGAAGTTGACCCATAAAAAAAACATGGGTGCCATGGGCCAGTCAAAATGTAGTGTGTTTGGCAGCCATATTGCACTTGCAAAAATGTCCACAAACTCATTTAAAAGACTGCTAAACCATCCACCAACAATTTTGACAAAAATTGATGATGCTCCAGGTGAGCGACACAGGTCCCTTGGGCCTCTTGTTACATTAATAAAGAATTGCGAGAGACGTTGTGGGGCTCGTACCCATGCGGAGCAGGGACATATGAGAGCGTCAAACATCTCGGGAAATTTTCCACTTATGTCTTAGATGTAGTTTTTCGTATTTGTTAAAAGGAAACAATTTAAATACTTAATTAGAATTATTCTTTTCAAATCATTGAACATATGACATCATGTGCATTATGTGGAGTATTAAATAATAGAATTACGCAATGAGATGGGAAATGAAGTTTCAGATAAAAACTGGGAAATTTTCCGCAAAAAATGTCTGGGTAACTTTCCGGAAAATTTTCCTTCCGACTTACATCATTAGTTATCACTTCAAGGAACTTTAAACAGACAATGGGAGCAATAGGAGAGAGATTTCCCCTTCCATAGTCAACCACAGCACAGGTGCTTATAGGACCAAGGGAAGGCTATTTTTGAAAATTTGACCCTGGAATGACTGGCTTGGTTATCGAGCCAATCAGTCCAGTGGTAAATTTTCAAAAATAGTCTTCTTGGTCTGCAAATGGACATTTCTCAAGACTACTGCACAAGCCGTTTTTTGGTAAGCCACTAACTACAGAGACCAGGATTTGGTCCCCAGAATTATGGTGCGTCCCTGCAATGTAGGGTTGAGGCTGGACAATGTGCCCAGGATTATGGTAAAATCAGCTCTGCCTGCCTACCTCCCTCCCTCTCATTATATAATATATAATAATAATAAATATATTGTATATTTTCAGATTTGTCATCATGTTGATTATTGTAACTGCCATAATCTGTGCATGTAGGTGTTTTAATGGTATGAATCTACGGTATATGTATGGACCTTTTCACTTTATCCATCCATCATAGGACGTCATAATCAACTACATGATGTGTAAAATAACATCATAATCAATGACGTCATGAAGTACATGTACGTCACAAACGAATAATTGAAGACAAACTATGTATTCTTGTACGAATTGTATGTATTTACTATTTATTAAATATTCTGCTGAATATTTTGAAACTAATTTGTCTGGCACTGTTGCTGCCAGCACCCAGACAAATTAGTTATAAAATATTCAACAGCTTACCTGTATATTTTTCAGGAAATTGACAGCCAGGGCATTAGGGGAATCGATCAATCCCAACACAACGAAGTGTGGGTGGAGCTTAGCTAGAGGTGGGCGGGGCATAGATAAAACTGGAAAGGTGAATTGCTTATTACCTTATATGCAGTACAGTTCAGAATTAACTGTTGAATATTTTATATACATGTATGTCTATGGCAGCAATGGCTTCCAATTAAGTCCAAAATATTCAAGAGAACATTTCTTATATTGTGTTCAAATTGTACTAATGAACATGTTTCTGTTTCTTATTTATGAGCTCTAGTATACGTACATGTATTGGGAAAATAAAGTATAACATTAGACATTGCCTTAAAAAGTCTTCTAAATATTGCTATGAAAAAATGATATCTTGATGAGTTTTAGAGTTAAATTAAAAGTGAATTCAATAAAATAAAATCTATGGACTTGATTTTTAAATAATTTGATGGCGCGGTCCAAGTGGGCGGCAGATTGCTTTCCGGATTATCATTTGTTGGATCGCTTTGGAAATTCATAAGCTCGTTGGACTCGTTTTGGGGAAGAAATCTATCGAAATCGAAATCGATGATCTGAAATCCAAGATGGGTGCCAGCCACCGGTGGCCATTTTGAAAATTGGTTTCCGGATGATAAATCCGTTAACGTTTATCGGATCGCTTTGAAACTTCATAGGGTGGTTGGACTAGGTCTGGGAAAGAAACCTATCAAAATGGACTGATCCGAAATCCAAGATCTTCAAAATTGGTTACGGATGATAACCCCATTACCGTTTATCAGATCGCTTTGAAGCTTCATATCATGGTTGGACTAGGTCTGGGAAAGAAACCTATCGAAATCGACGATGATCTGACATTCAAGATGGCTGCCAGCCACCGGTGGCCATCTTAAAAATTGGTTTCCGGATAATAATTCTGTTGCCGTTTACCGGATCGATTTGAAACTTCATAGGGTGGTTCGACTAGGTCTGGGTAAGAAACCTATCGAAATCAACAATGATCCGAAATCCAAGATGGCTACCAGCAGCCATCTTGTAAATTGGGATCCGGATAATAGCTCCTTAACCGGTTATTGGATCGCTTTGAAACTTCATAGCATGCTTGGACTAGGTCTGGGGAAGAATCCTCAAAATCGGCAATGATCCGAAATCTAAGATGGCCGCAAAGCCACTGGTGGCCATCTTAAAAATTGGTTTTCAGATTATAATTGTGTTACCGTTCATCGGATTGCTTTGAAACTTCATAGAGTGGTTGGACTACGTCTGGTGAAGAATCCTATCTAAATTGATGATGATCCGAACTCCAAGATGGCTGCCAGCCACAGGCTGCCATCTTGAAAATTGCTTTTTGGATGATATGGCCATTACCATTTATCGGATCGATCTGAAATTTTATAGGTTTGTTGAACTGTCTGGTGAAGAAATTTATCGAAATATACGATAATCCGAAACCCAATATGGACATCAGCCACTGGCGGCCATCTGGAAAATTGGTTTCCGTATGATAACTCATTGACCGTTTTACGGATCGCTTTGAAACTTCATAGGATGACTAGTCTCAGTCTGAGGAAGAAAACTATTTTCTGAAAGCTCGCATTCATTGGTTTGTCATTTATTATGCACCGTTTGCGGAACTGTTGTTTAAAACTAATTTAATATGAATCTATTGGTGCCACAGTCAAATCACTTAAAATATTCACCAGCATTTCCTGACATTAGTACATGTTTGTTTGTTTGCTTTTTTGTTTGGTTTCATTTCATTTAGTTGGTTTGTTTATTTATTTATCTTTTTTTTTTTCTTTTTTCTTTTTTTATTTAATTCAAAATGATGTCGAGATAGTATACCGTGATCGATCAACTATCCGGCAATATTCTAATAGAACCTCAGATTATGCCAAAAGTAATGACTTAGCAGCACCTAGACTTGATGAACCTGACGAAGCTTTCTCAACAGTTACTGCTCCAATGCTTAGTAATCAAAGCGATAGAGTAGATGCGGCTGAAACAGAACCAAAGACATTGGCTGACACTGGGTTGAGCGGGCCTGGAAGAAACACTGTAAACCTAGACGAAAGAAACAGTTCATCACATTCAGGTATGAAGACGGATGTATCTCATTCATCGCAATCATCCGTCAATACTGAAGATTCACTTCTTCTTGCTGAAGGTGAAACTCAGCCGAAGGTTCGGGATGAGCCAAATGAAGGTGCTACAAGTAAGTTTTTGCGTTAAACAAAAGTTATTGTCTTATATCTCAGATTCTGCGACTTGGGTTCAACAGCTTAACGGAAAAATCACCTGTCATCCATTTAAAGGGAAATTACGGGTTGATAAAAAAATGTGCTTTATTTGAAAGATTGTTACATGTTTAATGAAATTGCGCCAGAATAATAACCAGATAGAAATAGCGTAACCAACTATTGCTAGATAAAGTCGGTAAAATTGACAATTTTTCGCACCTCGGCGTGCTGCCATTTTATCGCGTGTAGCAACGTCGGGCCCGCACCACCAGTATTGCTATGACTGGAGGCCAATAGGTGCGGGTATATATTTTAAGGAAGTATACGTAAATGATAATAGCAAACGAACCGCTGAAGTGATTCCAATGATTCTAGCATCTCTAAATAGGTGCCGACCTCTGGATTAATATGATATAATGGATGTTAATATCGGACAAGAGGTTCAAAAGACTGGAATCTATAAAAAAAAATTATTCATCTAAGATACGATCTGAGAATATGTTATCCTTTTTTTTTTGGTAAAATTCAGCATGAGATGGTTTTTATCTCGCAGACTCTGTCTTTGCGTATTGTCATTAAATGCCTAAAGCTGAAAGAAGCGGCTATTTGCCTGACCAATTATAATTTTGCTCACGTGAATATTGCCAGAGATATCACCAAATGAATTAACATTTTGACATAAAATCTGGGAATTTTCATCGTCGATCAATATTGCCCAGCAAGCTGTAGTAATTTCAATAATTAAAATATTTTGATTGAATTTTTCCTGTTATGTGATAACATTGTAAAGCTTCGGCCCAGCAAATTCTGTCATTGTAATGCTCATTCTGATATGGGATGATGGATAGAGCGCATCCTGAAGTTTTTGTTTGAAATTTTGCTGGCTTAGTTTTTCCCGCAGAGTATATATTTTGAACCACTAGGCCGATTCTTACATCTCTAGTATTGGATAAATCTTCGAATTTGCAGCTACAGGTAGGTAGGTATCAGAATTATTACAATCGGTTCTGTGGTTCCGGCAATATTATCATGTGATATGTTTTCTTGGAATATATATTTACACTGCCTGCGACACGCTATAACGGTATCTTGAGTCGGCTGAGTAATTTGACAATGCACATGTGCTAAGTGTGCCACTTCATTTAACCCTTATCCCATGGTGTAAAATGTGTAATAGCCTACTTACAGAGATAGTGTTGGGGTACATTTTGAAAAAAAAAATGTTGCTGAAATGTGTTGCTGTCGTGCATAGCAATGACTTACAGCAGCATTGTTACCAAAATGAACACATTCTGATAGGATAGAGAAAATGGAATCTATGCTTCAGCGGTCTATGGGTTAACGATTCCCCACCGACTTCAGATAATAGAATTTCTTGAAAAACTTACTAGCTTAACTGGACAATGTCCTAATGATTACAAATTAGCACATGTTAGGCCTCCATGCATATACATATTTACTGAACAACCTTCGTGCTCGGCAAAGATAACGTTGGTGCGGGGATGATGTCAGGATCTCATGAAATCTCGCTCTCGTTGCAAGAAAATGGCGCCGCCCGAGAGATAAAATAGTCCCATGTTTACGATGATATAATTACTCGTATTATTTGTCTATTGTTTTTATTTAGGATCCAATATGTTGGTCATATAATAGTCTTTGAAAATAAAGTACACTTTTACCAATCCCGGAATTGTCCTTTAAGGGATATTATCTTCCAGACTTTAAACTATGCAAGTAATGGTTAGCTTTTTACCAGTCCGTCGAAGAAAGATAATCAGGCTTTAACTCTTTTACACTCATATCAGCCAAAAATGGCTTCTGCAGTGGTCTTGAGAAATGTCGATTTACATACCAAGAGAAGACAATTTTAGAAAATTTACAACGGGAATGACTGGCTCGGTTAACTACATTCCAGTCGTAAATTTTCAAAAATAGTCTTGGTCTGCAAATCGACATTTTCTATGAGAAAATTTAAATTTTCTTGAACAAATTTGAGGGTTAAAGGGTTATTCTAGCTAAATGTTGATAAATTTCTCCCGTGTATAAAGGCCAGACTTACCTTTCAACCAATCGGAAACAAACCCTTGTTTGGGGCTTTGTGCGTGCGAATACTGCCTCTGTATATTCAGTACAGATCTTAGTTAGCTTTACTGTTTGACGAAGCAAAAACGAAACAAAAATGCATCTTTTTCTCGTCAAAACCTCGTAGCATTTCCAGGCGAGGCCAAACACCAAACGCATTTAATTTATTTTATAGGCGCGTCTAACGGAAAGTGTACCCCGTCCTACAATATGTTAAACGTATCATGAAATATTTTAAACCTGTCACGGAAAAAGTCAAACGCGCAATCAAATGTATTCAGTAACGCTACAAAGATTCTTACTACGCGTCATTAAACATAAAGTGGAATCGGTCTATAGTCTGTCAAGGACCCGTATATATGTACATTTAAATTGCAATTGGAGCCGTATATGTGTTAAGTATATGCATCGCCTTTAGCTTTTTTTGTGGCTGTAAATGATAATTGTCGAAATGTCATCATCGTAATCGTCAATCATAATTTAGTATTAAATGGATGTGTGTGAACTCCGCACCTGGGTATTCTTTACTGTGTATGAAGCCAGTATGATGACAGTGCGTATATTTTAATAAATTTTCAATCCACAATTTCTTTTGAAATCTGGATGAATAAACGAAGATATTCTCTGAAATGGGTTTATTACAATATAGTCTAATTTGAGCCGACGTAACAGGCATAACTTTTTAGAACAATATATGCACCAGTTGCGGCTAGTGTTATGCCAAATTTGTCTTATAACGGAAAGGGAAGCGATTTACAAAATCTGCAAACGCCTGACATTCGGTTGTTTTCGATTTCGCTATTTCATACATAATATGTAGCCGAAAATCTCCGCTTTTACATAGACATGCACATGCGTACATAGTTGTTTTAGCCATGCCTGGGGTGCGTTCAGGACCGCAAAAAATGTTTTCCGTTATTAACTGAACACTGTACCAATCTACGCACATTTCGTGTACGCCACAGACTAAAAAGTAGACATAACACGGACTAATGAAACTGCCAATCAGAAAGTGTGATGCTTATATATTTGACCGCTTCAGCATTTTAACTCAGGCTTATTACTGACAGTGCTTGAAGTTAGTTATCTCGAAAAATTGTAAACAAAGACACGCATCGATGATCAAGTTTATTGGATTGTTTATCTTCAACATTGTTTTTTTGCGACCAGAGGTAAACGAAATGGATATTATATATATATATATATATATATATATATATATATATATATATATATATATATATATATATATATATATATATATATATATATACACCTCGTAGCGTTTGCAGGCGTGGCCAAACACCAAACGCATTTTATTTATTTTATAGGCGCGTCTAACGGAAAGTCTAACCCATCCTACAATATGTCAAACGTATCATGAAATATTTTAAACCCGTCACGGAAAAAGTCAAACGCGCAATCAAATGTATTCAGTAACGCTACAAAGATTCTTACTACGCGTCATTAAACATAAAGTGGAATCGTTCTATAGTCTGTCAAGGACCCGTACATGTAAATTTAAATTGCAATTGGAGCCGTATGTGTTAAGTACATGCATTGCCTTTAGCTTTTTTTGTGGCTGTAAATGATAATTGTCGAAATGTCATCATCGTAATCGTAATTTTGTATAAAATGGACGTGTGTGAACTCCGCACCTGGGTATTCTTTACTGAGTATGAAGCTAGTGTGATGACTGTGCGTATATTTTAATAAATTTTCAATCCACAATTTCTTTTGAAATCTGGATGAATAAATCAAGATATTCTCTAAATGGGTTTATTACAATATAGTCTAATTTGAGCCGACGTAATGGGTATAACTTTTTAGAACAATATATATGCACCAGTTGCGACTAGTGTTGTGCCAAATTTGTCTTATAACGGAAAGGGAAGCGATTTACAAAATCTGCAAACCTGACATTCGGTTGTTTTCGATTTTGCTATTTCATACATAATATGTAACCGAAAATCTCCGCTTTTACATAGACATGCACATGCGTACATAGTTGTTTTACCCGTGCCTGGGGTGCATTCAGGACCGCGAAAAATGTTTTCCGTTATTAACTGAACACTGTACTACGTAGAACGCGAACGTTCGCCTTCCTGAACTCACTCAGGAGTATCCGAGTACGTAACGTTATTACCCGTTTTCGGCAACTGGTATCACCGTCTGATTGGTCGAGAATAAACACATTTTTAATCAGATTTAGCAAAGATGGCGTCAACTGTTTAGAAAATAACATATTTTTGTGTGTGCAATTCATCAATCTACGCACATTTCGTGTATGCCACAGACTAAAAAGTAGACAGATAACACGGAATAACGAAACTGCCAATCAGAGTGTGATGCCTATATATTTGACTGCTTCGGCATCTTAACTCGGGCTTATTACTGACAATGCTTGAAGTTAGTTATCTCGAAAATTGTAAACAAAGACACGCATCGGTGATCGAGTTTATCGGATTGTTTATCTTCAACATTGTTTTTTCGTGGCCAGGGGTAAACGAAATGGATAATATATATATATATATATTATATATATATATATATATATATATATATATATATATATATATATATATATTTTGTGTCTGCGGCTCTCTTGCGACAATCAATAACTTTCTGATGATCGGTGACATCACATTTACTAAAACAAGAATGATAATGCAGGTTACTGGGCCAATATTGGCCTAGTAACCTGCATTATCAGGGAAGTAGGCCCCAAATCTAAACCAATGAATTATCACATTTTACCCATTTGAACCTGAAATCCCAGAATTCCACTTTTACAGTCATTATATAAGTATGATGTTGAATATTTTGAAAGCAATTTGACTGGAAGCTGGCTTTCAGTCAAATTAGTTTCAAAATATTCACCAGAATTTTGACACATTCGTAACAAATTTATTATTTTCAATTGTTGGTTGAAATTGTTAATGCAATAGTAGAAGTACTCCCGTGTTGGAGGCGATATTCCCACCCTGTATTATATTCATAGAATCACAATGACATCATCACAATCAAATTTCCCATAATACCCTGGGAGATACGCCATTTTCAGACGGGCTAATTTAACATTACGAGCAATGGGCCATTAAACCTTAATTACATTTTCTTTAATATCTTGTGAAATTCACTCATGATTTCATGTTTTCTGATACCTGACAGGGTTATTACAGATTCTCAGACACAGGATTTAATGGTTTGAACTTCATGGAAAATGTAAACAATGCGTTTGTATGGGCAGTCCTCTTTAGCATGTACAGTACAGATCTTAGTTAGCTTTACTTAAACGCATCCTAAAGCTCATTTAAAACGCATCTGTATGGCATCATTTTCCCGTCATTTTCTCGTAGTGATTTGCTTAAACATAGCGCGTTTGGTAAAATCTCAATACGCATCTTGAATTTTATCTTGACGGGTTGAAATTTTGACACTACGGGCGTGACATTTTGAATGACGGGTTTAACTTTTTGCCCTACGCATTTGGTAGCGTTTGAAAATTTTACGATAAATTAAACGCGCCATCAATTCCAACCGCGGTTCTCCAGTTCTTTCGACGAGTCCTATGGCTAGAAGCAACCGGGTACTCGGTTCCTAGTCTAGGCAGACCCGCTTATCAGTACATGTTTTCTCCGTACATGTATCTCGCGTGCTTAGCAAACTTTGAGCGATTCGTACAACAGATTTTAACTTATTTACGTCAATTTGTGGCTGGATTTATCAGAAGATGTATTTAATTTAGTGTTTCTTCGCGGGATTCTTCTAATTTCTGCGTTTTTATAGTGAAAATCTCGATATATCTAATGCCGAATGGACAATCGTCTTGAACTGGAACACCATTCCATTCTGATGACGTCATCGCGTATATATTTAACCTCGTTATCTTTGATTGGCAGAGATATTGTTGGAAAAGCCATCAATGGCAAATCTGATTGGTTGAACTAATCTCATGATGCTTTGACAGTTGTGTACTATTAGGTGACAGTAAAAAAGCAACATAACCTAAACAAGGATTTCCAGACTTTGGCTGTGATCTGGACAAAAACCAAGTTGGATCCAGATTGGGTACAAATTTTAATCTATGGATATATCGGAAACAAACTGGTCAGATTTTGCTCAAATTTTAATAAAGGAGGTTGTGTGATCATACATTAATATTTAACAACCCTGGAAGTGATCAAAAGAAAAATTATAGGCTTTGGGTTACAATCTCTGATAACTTGGATCTATCTGACGATGGAAAGTAAGTGATAACTAGATTGTTTGGTCGATGGCGTGTCATAGCAATCGACCACGTTCACTACCCCAGGGGAGGGCCAAATGTAATACCAGAAATGTGGCTGCAATGCAACCATGAATCTCGACTTCATACCAGCAATGAACTCTGATGATTGACTTCAAACATAAAATAAATTTAGAAGGCTTATCAACAAGGGGCCCAAGGGACCTGTAACGGCGTCCTGGACGGTGTATGGCAATAAGGGCTGTCAGCAGAGAAGGCGCTACTATGTCAAAAAAGGCTGCCTGTAAAATATACTGAGTATGTACATATCTATCTATTTATCTATCAAAACTTTTCAAAATATTCAGCAGGTTGCCTGTATACCCTTATCTAATTTCCACTTCCTATTTTTCTTTTGAGATGAGGCGGACATAAAGGCGAACTGTCAAAATTTCTCATCTGATGAATATGCATTTTGGCAATTTATGTCCAGCCAACTAGGGTTGCAATCTGTGAAGCGGTTAAGGAGGAGTAGTGTTTTGACAATTTCTGCTAAATTTTTCATAGTCAAAGATTTTCACACAAAAATTGACCAATCAAAATTCTGTATGCATGTTCGGAAGCCGAAAGCATTAGGGTCCTTCCAGCCAAATTAGTTTGAAATCCGCCAAGCTGTTTTTAAACATAAGTTGACGGATGGATGGCGGACAGCAACTGGTTGCCATGCATATCAGTGATTTTGACCTTTTGGCCAGAACATCATTGTGTGATGCTGTGTCATTATAAGGAGGCATGTGTCCAAGTTTAGGACCAGTATGATCAACCAAACATGAGATATAAACAGAAAAATTGAGCTAAACGCAAATTAGACGCCGCCGGGCAATGTGCATAGTATCACAATAGCTCATTTTACTCCGTAGTTGAGATAAAAATGGCCTCTTGCACTCTATAGTAACCTACAACATTTGTTTGAATTCCGTCCACCGCTTTCGGAGGAGTTGCATTACACAGAGACTGGCGTGGGTCGCTGTGAAAAATCTGGAGGTCATAAGGGGAAATGATCTGTGAGAGCAGGGGTTAAAATTAACATGAGCGCGAGGTTAGCAGAAATTGACCAGGGCTAGTACAACTTGTAACTGACCAACCTAATGGTAACAATTTGACATGTCAACCCTTTAATGGGCAAGATGGTAAAAAAATTCCTCTTGTGAGCAGAGCAAGACGATTATTTTTGGAAATTTACCAGTAGAATGACTGGCTTGATAATTGAGCCAGTCATTTCAGATTTGAAGGGCTATAGTAGAATCTAGTAATCACTAGTCCTATCTAAATGTAGTGGCTCATCTGGCTTAGTTTAAAACTATTGAGAGGGTGTCAAATGATGTGCCAGAGTGTAGGCAGGACTATGGGAAATCTAGATAAATCTGGAAGACCCCAATCTCTGACTAGATAAAATAAATGTTGTCAGCCAATCCACAATCATATGGATAACCCACATCCCAAATTTGGTTGAATTCCACCCAACTGTTTGGGAGGAGATAGCATGATGAATGGATGGAGACAAATGTATCCTAATTTTTTCAAAACATGGAGATAAAGAAAGGACTCGAGGAGATTTTAAAGGTAGGTAGGTAATTAATTCAAAGTCATCATACTAAAATTAAATTTTCTTTAACCCTCATGCAGGTTTTTGCGGAGGCAGGGCCCTTGCACCATTTAGTGCTAAAAAATTCACACCATCCAATCATTACCTTCACACATGGTTCATTGGCCTAATGGATTTTAGGAAAGAGATATCTTCCATGTATGTACTTGATCCAACATTTGTCAAAATGACCCATGATTTCTTGAGGAAGTGGGACAGTTCACCCCACTAAGCAACCGGATCGGCAGAACCCGGCTCATATCATCCAAAACCGGTTTCTGCAGTGGTGTTGAGAAATATTTATTTGCAGACCAAGAAAAGGCTATTTTTGATTATTTATCACTGGAATGACTGTCTCGATAACCGAGCCAGTCATTGCAGTCATAAATTTTCAAAAATAGTCTTCTCTTGTTCTGCAAATAGATATTTTCCTATCGGTCATTGGTGGTCTGACTTGAATCATTCTCTCACTCTCCTGACACACCAACTCTCCACCGGAAAACTTTGAAGTCTAGATGCTCTCCGAGAGCAGCTGAGGCCAGGTATAAATAGGCTTACGGGCTATTTGTTGTCTATGAAATTTAAATATTTTTTTACTAGTTTCCATAGAATTTTTTCTTTCAAACTTCACATCACCTGAGTTGTAACCACCATGCATGCCACCCAGAAAAATTAATGAATAATCCTGCATGCTTATCAGGTACCACTGTACCACAATGCATGTCACCCAACAAAATGAATGAATAAACTGGCACGATTATAATCATCCTGGTTTATTCTAACAAATATTATCGGTGAGGTACGTGGTGGTATAGTGAATATCACTATGAGCGATGTACGCTGTACTCAGACAGAGTGAGATTATAGTAGCTAATTTATTATTGTGGCATGAGACTGAGTGGTGGTAGTAAACACTTGACCGGGCAGTGCACCAGTATCATGTCAAAATACATGTAGCATTCTATCAGTATTTGTGTTGGTACACTTTTTAATAATTTATTACATAATGTACTTGTACCAACACAGATAGATTGCTATTTTGTCATGCTACTATTACAGTGCTAGGTCAGGTGTTCACTACCACCGCTCAGTCTTACTTATAGTTTTGCCCAATGGAGGAATCCAGTTTTAGCTATTCCCCGTCCATCTCTAGCTAAGCTCCACCCAAGCTTTACCTGCATTGGGATCGATCTCTGTACTCTCTGAATCCCAAATTCCTGAAAACTATACATGTAAGCTGTTGATATGACAGCAACAACTCCCAGTCAAATTAGTTTTAAAATATTCGACATCATTTTATTAGCCCTTTAATGGTCATGCCGACCAAAACTGGCCTCTGTTATGGCCTTGTGGAATGTCCATTTACAGGCCAAGAGAATAGAATTTTTGAAAATTCACCACAAATGACTGGCTCAATGACCGAGCCAGTAATTTGTCATAAATTTTCAAAAATTGCATTCTCTTGGCCTCTAATTGGACATTCGATAAGTGGATATTAAAATTTTCTTCACCAAATTTGTCCATTAAACGGTTAAATAGAATACATATAGTCCGTCATCAATTAAGTGTCTGTGAAGATTGACGAACTTATCTACGTCATTCATTATGTCATTGATTATGTTGTCATCCTTATGCATCATGTAGTTGATTATGACATCATGATTGATGGATAAAATGGAAAGGTCCATTATCTTATGCTTATAACTCCATGTGTAATCATATTTGTTTCACTTTCTATTTCAGCTACTGTTGAAACATAGCCAGACCACAAACACCTGGAAATGGGTGTTGTAAAGCTAGGAATGGGTGTTGTATAGCTAGAAATTGGTGTGGTATAGCTAGAAATGGGTGTGGTATCACTAGAAATGGGTGTGGTATCGCTAGAAATGGGTGTGGTATCGCTAGAAGTGGGTGTGGTATAGCTAGAAATGGGTGTGGTATAACTAGAAAAGGGTGTGGTATAGCTAGAAATGGGTGTGGTGTAGCTAGAAATGGGTGTGGTATCGCTTAGAAACGGGTGTAGTATCGCTAGAAATGGGTGTGGTATCGCTTGAAATGGATGTGGTATCGCTAAAGATGGGTGTGGTATAGCTAGAAATGGGTGTGGTATAACTAGAAAAGGGTGTGGTATAGCTAGAAATGGGTGTGGTGTAGCTAGAAATGGGTGTGGTATAGCTAGAAATGCGTGTGGTATAGCTAGAAATGGGTGTGGTATAGCTAGAAATTGGCATGGCATAGCTAGAAATGGGTGTGGTGTAGCTAGAAATGGGTGGTATGGCTAGAAATTTGTGTGGTGTAGCTAGAAACGGGTGTGGTATAGCTAGAAATGGGTGTGCTATAGCTAGAAATGGATTCCTCCATTGGATCGTTCATGATGTGTTTTTATCTCGCCTGCGTAGCGGAAAGCGAGACATAGAGATCACTAATTCCAGCGGCGTCATTGGCGGCGGCAGCCCTCATTTGAGCATTTTCGGATAACGTTTTAAAATCAACTTGTTTTTCAACAATGGATCATCCAATTTCAATGAAACTATAGAAGTGATCTGTACTATAGAGGGATGTCATAGGCATAACAATAGATTTCATTTTGTGACATTTTTACCTCACCTGGCCTGAAAGGCCAAGTGAGCTTATGCCGTGGCGTCCGTCCATCCGTCATCCGTCCGTCGTCTGTCCGCCAACTTTTCCTTTAAGCGACTTCTTTTCAAGAACCACTTGGCCGATTTAAATTATATTTGGCAGGAAGCATCCTTAGGGCATAGGGATCCAAGTTTTTCAAATGGAGCCAATCGACCAATTTGGCCGGTGGCCATCTTGGATCTGGGCCGATTTTAGGAAACGTCTTTAAAAATCTCCGAAACCACTTGAGGAATCGATTCAAAACTCATGAAACATCATCTAGGGAAAGAGGTAAGCCAAGTTTGTTCAAGAAGACTTGATTGGCAGAATGGTTCAGCGGCCATCTTGGATGACCTAGTTTTCCCGAAAACGACTTCTCCAGAACCGCTGAAGGGATCAGGCCAAAATTTGGGAGATATGATCAGGGACTAAGGGCCATTAAAGTTTGTTCAAGGGAAGTTGCTCCATCAAAAAACTTGCACGCCGTGGGCTAATCAAAATGTAGCCTGTTTGGTGGCCATATTTAATTTTTTTATTTGATGGATTTTAAGGCCAAAATTGGTTCTATATATGTATTTGGCTATTCTGAACTCAAATTTGCAATTTTTGAAATTATCGGATAAACAGTTTGATGACCATCTTTGATAATTTTCTCGTCAAAAGCTCCCATGCTAAAGCAATGGGAAATTTAAAATGTCTTCTCAAGAACTACTAGACCGATTTCAATTATGCTTGGCAGGAGGCAGCCTTAGGGCATAGATATCCAAGTTTGTTCAAATGAACCCGATCGGCCAATTTGCCCGGCAGCCATTTTGGATTTCGGCCGATTTTAGGAAATGTCTTTAAAAATCTTCTCCGAAACCGCTTGGGGAATCTTCATCTAGGCCAAGAGGTAAGCCAAGTTTGTTCAAGAGGACTTGATTGACCAAATGGTTCGGCGACCATCTTGGATGACCTAGTTTTCCCGAAAATGACCGCTGAAGGGATCGGGCCAAAATCTTGGGGGTATGATTAAGGACTAAGGGCCATTGAAGTTTGTTCAAGGGAAGTTGATCCGTCAAAAAAAAACCTTGGGCTCCGTGGGTCAATCAAAATGTAGTGTGTTTGGCGGCCATATTGCACTTGTATAAATGTCTACAAACTCATTTAAACGACTACTAAACCACCCACCAACAATTGTGACAAAAATTTGATGGTGCTCCAGGTGAGCGACACGGGCCCCTTGGGCCTCTTGTTGTTAATGAACATTCTAGTTGAAATGCCTATGGTCCAGGGAGCAATACAGGCTCCTTGGGCCTCTCGTTTAATGTATGTATCATGATTAAAAAACTAATTGCGATTTACGATTTAATCACGTGATTGTGTAAGACTAATTATTTCTCAGATCACTGAAACTTCAAAGGTTTGTAGGACTAGGTCTGGGGAAGAAACCTTTAGAAAGTGACAATGATCTTGAATCCAGGATGGACACCAGTCAACGTTGGCCATCTTGAAAACTTGTTTCTGGATTATGGCTCCGCTACCATTTATTAAATGATTTTGAAACTTTATTAGTTGATTGGACCTATGTCTGAGGAAGAAACTTGGCCAAATCGACAATGGTCCGAAATTTATCCAAGATGGTTCACCAGCCAGCATTTGTTCTATCTGCTTCAAAATTCAAATTCATAAGTCCATTGGAGTAGGTATGTGGAAGAAACCATGCAGCGAGCTCGACTGTGATTCACAATTTAGTATGACCACCAATCGCAAGTAATGATCTTTGATATTCAGTTATAAATGTTAAGTACAGAATTAGTTTGATTTCTTTCTAATTACATTTGCTTTGGCTCATCATGAGGACGGTGTGTTATGCACCGTTTGCAGAGCTCCTAGTTTCAACCATAACATTTTGTCTTGTAAGTCAAGTTAGAGGGTCATTTCTCATGATGGTTTAACCCTTTAATGACGGAATTTGTTAAAAAAAATTAAAATATTTACTTATTGAATGTCCATCCGCAGGCCAAGAGAAGACAATTTTTTTTATTTTACCTCTAATGACTGGCTCGGTTACCGAGCCAGTCATTTTAGTGGTAAAATTTCAAAAATAGTCTTCTCTTGGCCTGCAAATGGATATTGCTCAAAACCACTACAGAGGCCAGTTTTGGCCGGTTTCGTCACGAAAGGGTTAATGATACTGGAAGCAAACCTAGACGCAATGCTTTCTTGCAATGAGAGGTGATGCGTATCATGAAATGATGTTGGGGTCACAAGGTCAACGGCCATGGTCACTGATAAGTGTATTGATAAGCCTTCTGTATTTATTTTATATTTTGAAGTCCAGTTTCATAGTTCATTGCACTGTCACAAAGTCAAGTTTCATCATTGTATTGCAACAACATTTCTGGTTTTCAACATTAAATACTTTGTCTTCAGCTCAACATAGCAGTTTATATCTCATGTTTGATTAAGTACACAATGCACAAACTTGTACACAAGTCCTTGTAATGAGATGGTATGAGGAAATCAATTGGTATCAAAAGGTCACGGTCAGTGTGATAATGATAAAATTTCAAGCTTCACCGTTCATTGCAAAGTCGTAAATTGGAGCTTCATAGCTGCGTTCATTTGGCAACCACATTTTTGCTTGGTTTAGTTAAACATATCGTCTTATATCTCATGATTGGTTCGCCTCATTGGAAATAACCCTAGGCATATGCTTATTATCCCCTCGAAAATGAAGTTCAAGGGGATATAGGAATGTTTCTGTTCGTATGTACGTACATATACACATGAATAACTTGTGTTAGACTAATCTGATTTTGCCCAATTTCGGAATACCTTAACTTAATAGTAGTAAGACAAATGTCAAGTTCATGTATCTTTAGCTTTTGTCCATGTGTGCCAGAGTTCAACCATTTCATGGATGAATTACCCAAATCTCATTTTCAGGGGAACCATACAGGAAAACTGTTGAATATTTTGAAATTTATTTTACTGGAAGCCGATTCTGCCTCAGACAGCAATTGCTTCCGGTCAAATTAATTTCAAAATATTGAACAGAATAAGTTTTATGTCATAAAGAATGAACTTTTTCGTGGATTTATCAGTGAAAAAGTTAACCGTCACTTGGAAATAAAGAATTTCTTCATTATCTGCAATAACCTGAGTTAGACATAGTGGACTTCAACCAAATTCAGAATATAATCTAATCATAGAAAGGTGGAGTTTTCATCAATATTTGCACGGTTATTGCCCTTGAAATATATGAACTTAATTTATTCCAAGCAATAACAATCTTGTCGTAGACTAAACGGATTCAAACTAAATTCGGAATATAGCTTAATACTACGGAGCCGAACGTGAAGTACATGTTTCATTAGCTTCTGTCAATATTTTCCGGAGTTATTCCACCCTGAAATATTAAAACTTTAATATGACGGTTTCCAGACAATGACTTGTGCGAGACTAAGCTGATTTTAACTAGATTTGTAATATAGCTTAATCATAGCTACTGAGGCGGATGTCAAGCTCGTGTTTCATTATTTTTCGTCAATATATGGCAGAGTTATCATCCATTGATATATTCAAACTTTGCGTTAATTTGCCCATTTTCAGGCAGTGATTGACTCGTGCTAAGCTAAATGGATTTGACCCAACTTTGGAATTTAAATTAATACTAGTTAGACAGAGGTCACATTCATGTTTCATTAGTTTCCATCAATATTTGCCAGGGTTTTGGCCCTGAAAAATATAAACTTCATTAATTTGACGATTTCCGGGCAATAAATCATAATGGGCTAACATATTTGAATAAATTCGGAATTTGGATTAATTATATTAAGACGATGATCAAGTTCATGTTTCTTTGGTTTCTGTTGATATTTACCAGAGTTATCACCCTTGAAGGTACAAACGTCATTAATTTGCTCGTTTCTGGATATAAGCTCATGCTAGACTAAACAGATTTGAACCAAATTCAGAATTTAGGTATTAATACGGAGGTCAAGTTCCTGTTTCGTTAGTTTCTGCCAACATTTGCCAGAGTTATCACCGTGAAAAAATACAAACTTCGTTAATTTGATGTAATTCCCTTACAACAAACATTGTAATATTACAAGCACATACTGTATTCATCCTAAGTTAACCTTCCGGCAGGTAGCAGTCACATAATGGGGTGGGTAATTAAATTTTGAGCATTTAGAGTGCCAGAAAAACGATGCCGGTACAGCGAAGTGTTGACGTTCTCGCTACACTCGTTCTAATTCTACTCTGCAGTACAAACAGTACACAGCCATGAAAAAACAATGTTGTTTTATGGCTGTCAGTATTTGTCCTGTGAAATAGTCCACAAACTTCACAAGAACGGGTTGCTACACATGTATTGTTGTTTGTGACGTTTAAGAGCGATAACTTTTACTAAAAGTTCCACATCAATCGTTTTCTCAAGTTCGACTATAGCACAAATCGGCCCATAACAACTACACAACTTTGTTTACTTTTACGGGCAGATATCGATGCTACAGCCCAAGAAAATGTTGAGAATGAATGCCGAACACATTAATTTTTTGCTCGACTTAATGAAGTAAAACGAGCTATTGCGATACCCTGCACGTCGTCCAGTCGTCGTCAACCAATTTGCTAAATGCTCAACTTTCCTGTTAAAATCTCAGGTTTGATTAATCATACTGGACCCAAACTTGGGAACATGCTTCCTTATAATGACACAGCATCTCACAATGACCTTGGGGTAAAAAAAAATCAACGGTCAAGGTCACTGTGACCTTGGTAAAAACCTTGCTTTTTTCAACATTAACATTTTCCGTTTAGCTCAACCTTTCTGTTTATGTCTTGGGTTTGCTTAGTCATATTGGACCCAAAGTTGGGTTTCAGTTTCTGAATGTATTTGTTCTTGTCACATAACTATGACATCAGATAGCTCATGATTATTTAACCTGTGTTGTTGAGAAATTGTAGCCATACTTTGTAGATCATCTGAAAGACAATTAAGTGCTGTGGCGATCAAGAACAACCTGGTTAGTGCCATAGGCTTCTGTGTTATTGTGTCAATCCCGCCTTTAACATTCCTCATCTTATTAATTGTGCCCAGTGTCATGGTCAAGGCATGTCTACTCCAATGACATCTCAACGATATACCAGGGAACCCTCCTGGCATAACGCAGTCCATTTTTAACAAAGAAGTATCTGTACATTCTGTCTCTAGATAGACGATAGACGCAGTATCCAATTTCCTTCCTGAGTTGCACAAATGAAAAGATTATCGTGGAATCATAACCATCTCCATAAACTGATGCGTGAATTTAAACAAGGGATGCAGGTTTTAATTAATTTTGTGCAGTTGATATTGTATTTGCTTAAGCACATCTACCAGGTTTTTGTGTTGTGCCATTTCATTGCCTGCCATACTGCTACATGGATCAGAGAAGGCCTACATCTGCTGAACATATCCTTCCGTTACAAGTTTGTCATTGAGGCAGCTTCCTTGAAACAGATCAATCAATACATGCAATGGAGTGATATGTGCTTCAAGTGATCTTTTCATATGACTTCCTTTGAGAATCTAACGTGCTATCAAAGACCCATATAGAATTGATTCAATCCAAGCGTCATCAAGGCCATTACCCTCTACAGTTGAACATATTCTCCTTAGCATACAATATGCAATTCACCCATGTGAATAACCTACTGGTCTTTGCATTTTGGCTCTAGCAGCTCCAGTCTTTTCAAGCCATGCCCAAGGTAATGGACCTTTCCATTTTTAGCTATGCCCCGCCCATCACTAGCTACGCTCCATCCACACCTCGCTGTGTTGGGATAGATCGATCCCCAAATGCCCTAGCTATCAATTTCCTGAAAACTATACAGGGAAGCTGTTGAATATTTTGTAACTAATTTGACTGAGTGCTGTTGCTGCCGCTGCCTATGGCAGCAACAGCGCCCAGTCAAATTAGTTTCAAAATGTTCAACAGAATATTTATTAAATAGTAAACGCAAACAATTTGTACAACAACGCATAGACCGTCTTCAAATATGCGTTCGTGATGTACTTATCGACGTCATTCATTATGATGTCATTGTACACATCACGCAGTTCATTATGACGTCATATGATGGGTGGGTACTCTGGAAAGGTAATTACTGTTTTTCGGCCTGGTCTCGCGATTACAGCACTTGTGTGATGTGTTTGTTTCAAAACAGTTAATAGCATCTGCCATTCATAAGCTGCTGCTGAAATCAATGGCATGGCAAAGACAGGTATTTGGGGGTTTGTGTATGTACGACATGGTGATTTGAATAGTAGAGTCGGAATTAAAATGATACCACCTCCCTCAATTGGCAGCCGATCGGCGATCCGTGACCCCCACCGCCCTCTTAATCCATGGGGACTTAGGGTTGTTGAGACATGTTGGTGTTTGCCTTTCATTCCGGTCCTGATCGGTACCACGAGAATGAAGTGATTTAATCCCGGTCGGAATTAAAATGATACCACCGACCTCAACTGGCAGCCGTTCGGTGATCCGTGGCCCCCACCGCCCTCTCAATCCTGGGGGCATAGGAATTTGAGACATGTGATGTTCGTGGTCGAGATGGGAGCTGCTGACATGGAAGGCCGTGGCAAAAATAAAACTCCCGTGCGGACCCCACTGTCCGAGAGAACCTCCTCAGGATACCGGCCAGTGGCCGGCCTCTATTCCGTGTAGGCTCAGACAAACACGTAGTCTCTGCCAGAGTCGCATCGGCATGATGGGACCACCCATAGTGTCTTCCATCTACCTTGACAACGCTCACCTGGGAGGAGGCTAAAGTGATTAGCATGTGAACCACGACAGACTGGCATGTTCACATGTTACGCAGAGAATCTGGTGCTGAGCAGGGGTCTCCAGCAGACAACCACGGCCTACCCTCTCCACACCATTGAAGTGGCAGACAGACTCTATCTCTTCGACCCAAGGATTGTACCGGGGGGGCATCTCGGAAGTGGGCCCACTTAGCATCCAATATCATGGCAGTCTCAACGCCCTGTGCCACTGCTGTAGATGCCAACACAAGCAGTATGATGAGAATCATGGCTATAAATGAAGAGTTAAACTGAACAGAGTGAACCCCTCGAGAAATATCTGTGCCAGATCGAGCCCTGCTCCATCCGGTTCGATAGTGATCTTCATCCCCTCAGGGGCAGGGGCTAGCTGCTTCACTCTGCCGCCGGCTAAGAAATGTAGCTGTAGGACTATATGAGTCGTTTGCGGGCTAGTGAGTCAGACTCGCTGAAGCAGTTTAACAGCACCCTTGGCTTTGGTGACATGTGACACACCATCTACCTGTAGGATGCCCTCCTGGAGGTTAACAGCTTATTCTGGTCCATCGAATGGACGACGCAGCAGGAGCTTTCCACCTGTAACCCCGATCCGGTGACCCACCATCATCAGGGAGACACCGTCACCTATGTAGGTGAGGAAGGATGATCCCCGATTGTAGAGATTTCGAACTGTCCCATCCCTTTTCACAATAGTGGAGAGGGGAGTAACCTCTATGTCAATGACTGAGGGAGGCCTATATAGTGGCAACCATGTTTGCCAGTCACCCCCAGGTCCAGCGCGGTACCACACTTCATTCTTCTCAAACATGAACTGCAGGTTTGCCAGTGTCAATAGCAGACCCGCATGGGTCATCGGCGGGGCACCGCTCGAATAGTGTTTGACCAGATGAAAGCTGAGGTCGTCATTTAGGGTGTTGATGTCTGCCACCTCTGTATCCGAGACCTCAATCAACGGCTCGAGGATGTACTTCCTCTTCGGGAAATCATACAGAAACCCGATCTTGTGGCCATCTATGTTGCGGCCCAGGCGTTCCTTCGACACATCCTTGAGGTCTGTGAGCAGCCCCACCCCATCACCGCCAATGGGGTGGAGGGAGAATGCCTTCGAGTTTGCTTTGTACTGTAGGGCGAATGACTTGCCATCGCTCTCTTCTACCTTGGCAGCATCAACTGCATACACATCTGTAGGAGAGTAAGCGGAACGCAGGAGTCTTGACAGACGACGATGAGCCAGATGTCTTCACAGGCGAGGATGAGCCAGGTGTCTTCTCAGACGAGGATGCGCCAGAGGGCATACAGTGGGAAGAGGAGATGGTGCAGAAGTGTAAGACCAAGAAAGCCATCCAGCGGCGGACCTACTATCTTAGTGATAAGGTGAAGTTCCAGATGTCACGTCCCAGAAAGCTACTGGCACCTGACATAGTGCTGGATGACCACTGTCTAAGAGATGTCTGTCTCGACACCAGCAAGCTGGTACGGTTTGCCAGGCTCTCCAAAATGAACCCTTCTATGACTCATGAGCAGGTGATGCAGGCAAAATTGGAGTGGCGGAAGCAACCAGAACTATACCCCTCCCTGACTGCTGATGAGGGCGGTACCATCCACGGCTGGCGACTCCAGCAGATAGATACCATCAGGCAGAATCTCGTCCGTGAGGCAGAAAGTACAGCAGAACCCGCAGGCGATATAAGACGGCATACAACGTCCTCGCGTGTACAACCACTGCTGCGGGTGTGATTGGAGCCAGTACTGGTGTGGCAGCTGTCGCCATCCCGCTGGGTGGCGTGACACTAGCCGCCACTGTCTTGGCCATGGGCTTGGGAGTGGGGCAGCAACAGATCACAAGGAGGGTGGAGAAGCATGCTACGTACATGACACTGGCACAGAGTATGCTACGGACTATCGACGAGTCTGTCAGCAAAGCTCTCGAAGATGGACGGGTACCACCATATATTGAAGGTCCAAGCCTTATACCGCACGGCGAAACCTAAAGTGCGACCGCAATACCTCAAAGGCTCCAGCGGACGGGTTGATATGGAGGAGCTAAACGAGATGTTACGGCGAGGTCACTTGAACCTCACGACAGTCATCCGGAGCCAACCGCCCCTGCTGGGTACACCCTTGACTGGCCTGAGAGGTCTACTGGATGATATACCAGAGCTAACACCGTTCTCCATCACAGTGGATGGACGGTCCAGAACCAGCTTCTCCGTCAACCCACGACCACTGACCAACCGCCCCATCACCATCAACGGCATACTTGGATGGCTGTTCCAAGCCTCTCATACTGGAATCAGCAGCTGAACTTTGCCGTGTGGTGTGCCACGGCAGGATGTGGAGTAAGTTCCACCCTGCTTCACTCCTATTCTGGATCTCCTGAAGCTGTGCTCATCGCCAGCTGTCTCGGATTCCACGTGTACTTCACGGTGTGGCGAATCCTCCATGAGCTGGGTGCAAGCCTCCCTGATACAAACGACTTCGACCCACAGCTCAACAGTCAGCGTCTCAGCGGCCAGCAGACTACAGAGAGAGTTCAGCACTCACCCAGACTATCGGTCGCATGGTGATGACAACAGCGGCCTAGGGGTTATGTACGGTGACCCGAGATGTGACTACTCAGGATTCCCCTATCGAACACCCCAACGAGTAGGCTGCCGGAAGACAGCGACATTCTCGTTCGATCCAGACTCTGACCCTGGAGCGCTGGTGCAAAATATGCACATCACTGGATTGCGGCAGGACTATCCAGATGTGTGGAAGTTCTTTGTCCCACACACCACCTCAGGCCTCACACCAGCAGGGATCATTCGGATCAACCAGTCCCTGGAAGCACTGTGCTACTGCCTCCTTACAGCACAGACCAAGCTGCGTCATTCCAAAGATGGTGTCAGCGGAGCAGAGGTTCAGGCCATGTTCATCAGTCTCGTTGAAGATATGATCATCGTGGCAGATCCCAGCAGTCTTGCTAAGTTCCAGCAGGGGTTGCAGAAGGCCCGTTGCAAACTTGACTGCTATTTCACCACACCTACGGTTGATTCCGAGCAACATGATCGTGAACATCGAGGACCTCCAATTCAGGGGCTATAACAACATGATAGTCGAGGGGAGTTCCCCCGGTGTCCACTTCGGCTTCAACACTGATATCAACGCACCTACGCGTAGTACCGGCCATACAGTCGTTCTGACCCTGACACTGCAGCCAGTCGACACGACGCTTCCCATGGCAGCTCCGACCCCGACACTGCAGCCAGTCGACACGACACCGCTTCCCATAGTAGCTCTACGAGTGTTGTCAGGCCTAGCTATCGTGGCGCTCGGGATCAGCCTACTCCGCCGCTAGCAAATCAGCTATAAGACTGTCCTGACTCTCTACAGTAGCAGTGGGGACCACGGTGAGACACTGAACCAGCTTGGCCTGCCCTACAGCCCCTATACACGCTGCCAACATGCACATCCAAGGACTGGATGGTTCCACAGCGCATCCTTTTTCCAGATTGTAGTATCGCAGAGCCTTGTTCAGCTCTGAGTCAGGTGAGGCCATGGAGGTCTTCAACAGCTGGAACACATCTGACAGATACTCCCGATCCTTGTAGAAACCTTTAGCTCGCAGGAGCTGCTCGACGATTCGAGGAAGCAGATCTGCCCCTTACCAAATCCTAGATAGAGCTTCACAGCTGTCAGCTCCTCTGTCAGCTCAGCACCGGATAGCTGAGCGAGCTCATCTGGTGTCTTCTTCTTGTAGTCCTTCAACTCCCTCCGGAAGACCTCATAGTACTTCTCGCATAGCGTGAGCCCGGACATGTTTAAGATGTCTCAATAGAGAGATGAATATTCCAACCCGGACACTTGGCAGATGCAGACTGGGAAGATCTTATTAGCTCACTCGACAGGGAACGCAGGCGTTTAACTGCATTGTATACTCAGTGCTTAAACAATGACGTCAATGCTACAGATCGTGAAGCAACTGCCCGAGAGCCAGGCGAGTCTTCAGAAGGTGGAGAACCTGCTGCGAACCAAGACCCAGAAGCTACTGACACAGGCTAAGCCCCTGGCAGTCCATATCACCAGTAACATGGCGGCGAATGTGGCCGTGGTGAAGATGACAGGTGGAAATGAGGTTCTTCCTGCCGCCACTGCGGCTGTCCTCGCTACAGTGGTGAGTGGGGTGGCTGAGCACTGTCTCGAAATAACTCACCTCATCCCAAAGATCGCCATCAGTGGTGCCTCCTACACTGCCGCCACCAAGACCATTGGTGAACGTGTTACACTAATGGAGGCCGTGGTTCAAGGGCTAGCAACGAGTGCAATGGCTGAGATCATCGTCGCCTACGTTTAACCCCTCTGAATGCAAATCAGCTATAAGACTGTCCTGACTCTCTACAATAGCAAGACTCTGAATAGTGAGAGATGGATCACGAGACCCCTGCAGCATATGAGGCATGGCGTGCCGGAGGGTGGTGTGTAGCCTATAGTCGAGCACGCGAACGGAGGATTGCCAATGCCCGAGAATGGTGGACCTCCCAGAAGGCGTGCCCCTGCAGAGAGGGCCAGTACCCTGAGCACTGCTACCTATTCCCTTGGCCGACTGTGTGGTCCTCCTATGCCCAACTATTTCCCTGGGGGTATGACTAGTAGGTTTAAGCCGTGTATATAGCACTATGACTCTGTAACTCATAGACATAGAAAGCAGAGCTAGTCGATCTTGCTCACTTGGGTGAGGCACGCCTCGGTTCAGAGTACACTGTTGCCCCTATCTCCTTCCTAGACTTCGATGAGAAGGGAGACCCCTGGGAGATCCGCCGTACCATCCTAACCCGAGATTTCATCGGGAACACTGATACAGTAGGACAATCGGCCATTAGCAAGGCCAAGACTGTATACAAGGGGATGGGTATCAAGGACAGGGCGACGATACGAGGTATGCTCGGAGTCGATGAGGCTGGAGCCATCAAGGTTATGGCTGAGTCCTATGCACAAGACCTGGTTACGGATCTCCTGCATCCACAGAGCTCATTCCAACAGGATGGAGAGAATCTCATGGTAGGCACCATCAGGCTGAGCAAGATCACTGTTGATGGCACAGAGGGTGCTACCGCCAGCCTCCAGCTACCAGCGGTGAAGAAGTCAGGTTTCTTTGGTTTGCCGTTTAAGACCACAGGATAGTCATGGCTTCCCGTGCATGTATCATACAGATACTTGATGTATTAGACACTGTGGGTGCTGACACAGGCCCTCTACTCTATCTTCTCAGCTGCTGCTGGGATTTCATGCTTGACGCCTCCATCGCATCCTTCGTAGCCGCCGGAGGTGCAGGATTCCCCGCTCTGCAGACGAAAGAGCTGGTGCAGGAAGTACTGCTGTTTAGTCTCTCAGATATAGACGAGGCTACCGCCGACCAAGTGTCTGTACCATTCGACAGTATGCCGGCTGATGCTGGCCAGGTGGTGCTGATCATTGCCCCGTCAGGACACGGGAAAAACATCTTGCTGCAGGCTCTCCTGGCCGAACATCTACTCTACATTCTCAATACATTCTTCTGGTGTCTGACTCCGCCGCTGAGGCGGTTGACAGTAATGATCAATGGTACAATGGCTCAATCACCAAGACGCAGAACTTGCAAGCACTGATGGAGTAGCCATCATAGTTTCTTTACCGCATGGCATTGCTTGGGCCATGGTTGACAAATACAAAGCATTTGCATCATAACCAAGGAGACGTTGACATACTCACTTACCTTGGCGAATTCGGGTAACCCCAGACTCGTGATATCTCGTGAACACAATGCTCGGACCCCCAACAACAGCACCCTTTAACATCTTGTAAGCTTCCTTGTCTGGAGAGTAAAGGCTAATATCCGGCTCATGTTCAGCAGTACCACGAAGTAAGTACTGAAGCGACACAAGGAAGTGACACCGCATCCTTCAGAATGTCAATACCTCGGTCTGTGTAGAATTCTCGCATCTCTAAGGCTTCAATGAACGGGCTAACATCCAAGTTGTTGTAATATAGCGCAACCAGTCAGCAAACGTCTTCATCCCCAGATCTCTGAAGGTCTGCTTACAAGCTTTCCACTCTGACAACTCAAGAAGGTAACCGCCTTTGAGCTTGAACCACCACGCAGGTTAATCAGGTAGTCCAGGATAGTCGAGCTTCTCGGGTGAGTCGAACCATTCATAAGGTAACCAGCTCTTCTGGGCCGAGGTAGTTGATTACATCGAGAAAGCTCAGTTCAGGCGTAATGAGGAACATTGTCTGGCTAGCCTTCTTGGCGACTTTCACCATTCCTTTGGTCGAAGTAGTAAGTTCATCCACGAAGTACTTCTTGATGAGGTTCAGGTCGTACCGCCCAGAGTTGAACCCGAGCACAGGCACCTGGTCACACCACTCATTGATAAGTCACTGCTGTCGTTTTGATAAATTGTCCAAGTCTGCGGGTAGATACTGTGACCGAACCCTTGCACGGATCGTGGAGGCTCATAGTTGGATCTCCTGCATGAACTCTGAGATCAGCACTTGAGTTAGCATTGCAGAAGTGAGTTGGCGAGCTCGCGCTACCGTCTAAGGAGCAGCCAACTGACACTGAGATTGGTATGTGGGCACTCTCGATCGTGAGACTCTGTAGAGTGGGTCTTGATCCCATCTAGAAGGGCTTCAAACTCATAGACAATAAAGTGTGGGTATGGTACTGTCCGCACAGGGGTGTGAACGCTTGGACAGTGTTTTATACAGCACTCCCACTGTACCACAAGCGTGCGTCCAGATGCTCTCAGTTTCTCGTCTCTCCTGACCGTCTTGCGGTATCGTTGATCAGCATCCTCACCTCGCTGGTGTTGTGAACATCCATGCCAGTGACAGCCATGAAACTGGTATACTGTGTCGGTTGTCGGATCATAACCATCTACAGGAGCCCCCTCGATCCAACGCTCACCACCGTGACCACACTTTGCGTGGTGTATATGAATTCCACAATTTCTCGACTCGTATTCAATCCAACGAGTAGCCGCGGAACTGGCCGGTTGGTATGGATAGAAGGCCTTTTCATATGGTGACTGCAGTGCCACTCCCTTCTCCCCAGGGCAATCGATGGTCGTTTTTCCCCCTGTACAGCGGTCAGCATGGCGATGGAGACTACATGCTTCGGTGAACTGCTGTTGACAGTGCCCACAGCTGAAAGTCTGGCCCAGCTTGGAGATGTCCTTAATGAAGAAGGCGTGGTGGTCATATACGCCAATGGTCATGATGCTCGGATAGAGAGCAGGTTTCTTGGTCAGATGCCAGATGCCCTCTTCAGTGAGCTCATAAACACGAATCCCTGTCTTCGCAAATAACTCTACCTTGTCCAGCTGGTCTAGGGACGTCTTTGGTACATCAGCCACAGGCCTGTTCAGGCCATAGAACTGTTTAACAAGCTCTCGTGCGGGAGCTGTACATCTATCAGCTCTTGCACCCTGCTGAACTGCTAGACATCTCCAGAGGCACATGTTATCTTTGTAGGTATCGTGTGCACACCATTCCCTTCCTCCATCGGAGCCAGACCGGGAGGGGGCCTGTCCCTAGCAGGGGCTGGCGGTCGATGACAACCTTTACCTCAACGTTGATTGATCTGACGAAGGCCCACACGGTATTGGGCCGATCGATATTGTCTGGATCGAGGCAGGCTTGCTCTCTGCCCTCCACCCAAGTCTGGGTCTCCTAGTGTATTCATCCAGGGACTTCCTGGAGCATTCTTGTGGAAGAGCATTACCCTACCATCCTCGATGTAGCGGATTCGATAGGTGTGGGTATACCGAAGGTAGAAGGCGTTCTGAACAGTCCACAGCTTCTCCATGATCCGACCTGTTATGTCTCCTTCTAGCCCTCTGAAGAATGTCCAGCATACTGTTCGCCGTCCTCTCCTCTGTCTCCCTCTCACTGAGACGCTCGTTGAGAATCCGCTGACCTTCCCGCCTCATACTCCGGGCTAGGGGTTCAGATCTCGGTCCCCTCATCAATCGTCTTCTGATTCGGTGTAGAAGAGGTCGGCGTCCTTGTGGATGGCTTGCCATCCGAGTTGCTACAGCTTTGGCCCGTAAGCTGACATTCGTCTCCTCATACAACTGACGACTCTCACGGGGCAGCTGTGCTTTCTTGTGAGGGTTTCATGGATCCTCAGAGGTGAGCGCCGGAAACCTCCCTGTCTGTTTTGCTCGGGAGAGTCGCTTTAGCCACTCCTCGGCAAGGGCGGGGAGTCGCTTTCGCCACTCCTCGGCATTGGCGTGTGCAATCATCTGGAGCAGGTCAGCTTTGCGGGTCTTAGAATAGCCTCTAAGACCGAATTGCTTTGCCATCACTCGAAGCTGTGTTACAGTAACCATGATGCAAGGTTTATATATTAGATCTTAAACATTTCTGACCATCTTCGAGGGTGTTGCAGTAACCATGATGCAAGGTCTATATATTAGATCTTAAACATTTCTGACCATCTTCGAGGGTGTTACAGTAAGTGGCGATCAGTCCCGGGGGGGTGTATATCCCTGTGGATGCCTGTCTCTAAAGGGGTGTTCAGACCCTATTATGTGTGGCGATCAGTACCTGTGGGTGGTGTATATCCCTGTGGATGCCTGTCTCTAAATGGGCGTTCAGACCCTATTATGTGCGGTGATCAGTACCTGTAGGTGGTGTATATCCGTGTGGATGCCTGTCTCTAAATGGGCGTTCAGACCCTATTATGTGTGGTGCTGGCGATCAGTACCTGTGGGTGGTGTATATCCCTGTGGATGCCTGTCTCTAAATGGGCGTTCAGACCCTATTATGTGTGCCGATCAGTACCTGTAGGTGGTGTATATCCCTGTGGATGCCTGTCTCTAAATGGGCGTTCAGAACCTATTATGTGTGGTGCTGGCGATCAGTACCTGTGGGTGGTGTATATCCCTGTGGATGCCTGTCTCTAAATGCGTGGCATGACGCGTTTAAGTTCTTCCATAGCTAAACTGAACTTTCTCCTGGCACAGACCTTGTAGTTCATTTTGTTGGAATGTTTACGACCCCCGCATGCTTTACATAGTCCACAGTCTGTATAAATATCTGCCCCGCATCCTCTGCACAGCTTCGGCTCAACAACAGTCTTCTGAAACTGAGCATTGTGTGTCGCACAATATTCTGCAACACAGTTCCTTAAGCATTGAAAAGGCTTACCTCGCATAAGCCATTTGCATGTATTATAATGCATGTGTGATAAAGTCTATATCAAGACCTTAAACCTTGGGCTGATGGGTGTGGTTCAGTAGGGCCTGGGTATCTTGTATGTATTTGTGTGGCCCATGACCCTATGCCTCAGGAATTGAGAGGGTGGTGGGAGCCGCGGATTACGGAACGGTTGCCTGTGGAGGGAGGTGGTATTTTTCTACTACCGGCTATACTCCTATTTGTAAGCTGACCAAGTGGGAGTTGTCTGTCATTTTCTACAGTTATGTCATCCATTTCATTCTCTGCATGCAGATGTACCATCAGCAAAGCAATGGCATCCATTTGGTTTTCCAGCCGTTTTCTCTTTGTTCTTGTGTATTTGAAAGTCATCATATTTTGTGTTATTTGTTAGTTTTGCCTGTCCTTTGGTGTTGCATGGCAGCAGTTCATTGATGGTAGAAGTAACATTTAATAATGATTTATCTTATTTTCAGTATCTTAAGTTATTTTCCTTTGATATGATGGATCGTCTGGCATTCTCTGTAGGATTATTGCTAACACTATTGCATGCGGCGTTCTCTTTCCATTAACAGTGTCCTTGTTGAAATCTGCATTATCTGCTGCAAAAGAATATGTACCTTCCATGAACAATGGACGTCGGAATGTACAGACCATTAGTTTCCTTCATCTGCTGAATGACTGCATTAGCTACTTGTGTTTCTGCATGAAGTGCACGCTGATACATGTAGTTAATGCAGTATCCGTGTTTATGCAACAAAATAACTAGTCTTGCTTCTTGTAGCCTGGTGTATTGCCATTCCATGTCCAAATACCAAAGGATGTTCATTTGAATGGCAAAAACCTGTACTTTCATGCCTAGGTGCATAGGTGAACCGTCGACTAGATTTATAAATGTACATTATATTCTGGAAAATACTAATTGTTTCTGATTGGACAAATCTGTCCCTAGATTGAGTTTTTAAGTGTTGTTGGTTCCACACTTAATCAACGTATTCCAGTGTGTCTAGAGGTTTAGGTACATTATCATGTATTCCATCAAGGGACCCTTCAAATGTCAGTTATCTGTGGCAGATGTGAAATTTATCACATATCTTTGAATCGAAAAATGTTATTTTGATTAAATGAGTTTTAAAATAGGCCTAAATACGCTTATGTGATCTGTGAGATGTGTATGAACAAGGTAATCAGTAGATATACGAATATTCAACAGTTTCTCGTCATTACCCTTCATTTTGGTATGCGACATGACTAGGTTATTATGATTTTTAAACATTTCCAAAGTCATTATATTAAATGGCCTCTAAATGACCTTCAAAGTGCTAAGAAAAAATACTTTTATGTAGAAAACCAAAGATTTACATTGAAATCACACAGGACTTTATTTCGCTACATTGGACCGTACACTACAGTGTGACAGACGTTTCCTGCTACATTACGGACTTACAATCTGTCATAATGATTGTGACATCACCCTTCATGTGACATAATTGATTATGATGTCATAAACTGGTACTTGAGTTAGGCCTGCATGATTTTTGCTTTGAAACATCGCGATTGATTTTTTTTTTTAAATTGTGATTTTCGATTAAATCGTAGGTCCAAATACCCAAAAGTATAAACTGGGGTAACGTGACAAGTCACGAAAACTGGGACTTGAAATTTGTAGAAAAAGTTAAAATAAAGGATAAAAAAATAGCACGAAAGTAGAATGCAATTTCATGCGACAAATTCTTACCATCCTACATCTATGCTTAATGTATACCTTATATCCATCATCGTGGGAGTGAAATTATTAATTGGGACCGCCTAAATATTGCAAATAGTTTAATAAACATTGTTTATTTCATAAAAATTTGACATAGACGGTCGTCGAAAAAATACAAATCACGTGATGTATCAGCTTCCACTTATAGCCTCCCTTTGTGTGATGAGTTTTGGTCATTACCCGAGTAGCGTGAAGACGCTAATATTAGTACCCGGTGAGATGCTGTGCAATCTGCATACATATAACGGTAGCTTTGAGTAGCTATGAGTGACGGCTTAAACTCATCCTATAGTCCAGTTTATAGTTGCTTTCAGAATGTACGATTTACATTTAAGTGTAATCAACAGAACGCACAGTTCAAAATACAACAATCTGAAATGCTGTTGCTTTATTTTCTTTAATTAGACATGACAACCGAATCAAAAAGGAAAAATTATTACCAATGTATGTGAATGCAATATTAATGATGATGATGATGATGATGATGGTGGTGGTGCTGGTGATGATGATGATGATAACAGTTATAATAACAATGATAATGATGGTGGTGATGGGAATTGGAGTAGTGGTAATGGTGGTGGTGGTAGGGATGGGAATGGTGGTGGTGGTAATGATGATGATGATAATAATAATAATGCTAATTCATATTTGAACTATATAAACATCCTTGATTATATGCATGTAGGCTATAACTTTGTAAACTATATTAATGTCTTCTCCTACTGTATAACCAGTGGAGAAATTGGTCAACTGGACAATAATTCTAATAATGCACTGGAATCAATTCTACTGACGAGATGCAATGACGAATTTATAGAAACAGTTATGTCCCTTGACTTTCCATCTTTCAATATTAATAGTAAGGGTCTTCGTATTGGCCACCTAAATGTTCAACACTTAGTTCCCAAAATTTCACAATTAAAAATTATAATGGAGAAAAGTAGGAAAGAATTAGAAATATTTTGTGTCACAGAAGCTTGCTTAAGTAATACAGTCCCGGACACGTTAATTGAAATACAGGGCTATAATACAGAGCGCAGAGACAGAATTAAGCGTGATGGTGGGGGTATTGTAGTGTATATAGCTGACAACCTGTCATATATTAGACGAGCTGACTTAGAAACACACAAGATAGAAGTTGCCTGGTTAGAAATTAGACCATACAAAATGAAACCGTTTCTAATTAGCTGTGTCTACAGACCACCAAACAGTCCAGCTAGTTGGATAGATTAATTTGAAACTCTGATATTACACTCATAGGCGATTTTAATTTTAATCTTTTGAAGCATGGAAACACTAAATGGCAATCAGTGACAGAAATTTATCACCTTGAGCAACTTGTAAATATACCTACTAGGGTTACTGGTAAAACAGCAACACTGATAGATCATGTTTATGTAACAAACAAGGACAAATATCATTCAACACAAGTAGGGACGCTAGCATTTAGTGACCACTATCCAGTCTTCACAGTACGCAACAGTAAAGTTTCCAAGAATCAAAATGTACATCAAATTATTAAGTATCGCAGCATTAAGCACTTTGACGAGAATAAGTTTGTCCAACATCTTCGAGCATATGACTGGAGTTTTGTGGGTGAATTAAATAACCCTGATCAGGCTCTTGAAAAATGGCAGAAAATATTCACAAATATACTAAACAAGCACGCACCCATCATTGAACGGAGAGTTAAAAGATTTTGTCAACCAGGATGGATAAATAAAGATATTTTGAATACAATGAAAGAAAGAGATCACCAGAAAGTATCAGGAAATATTACAAACTACAAAGACTTAAACAATAAAGTTATGGCACAGATAGAAAAATCTAAAAAGGACTATTTTAGTGCAAAGCTAGATGAAGGTAAACACAATCCTGACAATATATGGACAATCTGGAAGAGTATAAACCCCAAAGGCTAACAAATGTCCTACCTTTCTACGCGATAATGACGGAAATGAAGTTAGGGACCCGCAGATGCAATCTGAACTATTCAACACATATTTTTGTACAGTAGCATCTAATTTAGCTGAATCCATACCACAAGCAGATACAGAATTTAGTGAACTAAGAAAACATGTAAATAGTAAAGTGCCAGAATGCATTAAATTTAAAATACCATGTATTTCAGTAGATTACGTACATAATGAACTAAAAAATCTAAAGACAAATAAATCAGCTGGATATGATGATCTTAATGCTTATTTTCTTAAAATCGCAGCAAATGTCATAGCCCCACCTATCACAAGCACAATTAACAAGAGCATAGATTCAGGAGTCTTTCCAGCAGTGTGGAAGCATGCTAAAGTTATACCCCTACACAAATCCTACTCCAAAGACAATGTATGCAATTATAGGCCAATATCGATCTTACCAGCTATATCCAAAATTATTGAACGCCATGTACATGATCATGTTTATAAATTTCTCTGTCAATATGGGTTACTGAATGAGTCACAGTCAGGCTTTAGACAAAAACACTCATGCGAAACCGCTTTATTAAAACTTGTTAAAAAGTGCCGATTTTCAATAGACAACGGTGATCTCATAGGAGCTATCATGATAGATTTAAGAAAAGCCTTTGATCTTTTAAATCATAATATTCTCTTGCAAAAGCTTGCCATATATAAATTTGAAACAGGATCACTAAAATGGTTTTCGTCATATTTAACCGATAGGCAGCAATATGTCTCAATTGCTGGAAAGATCTCTAAACATGTATCAACCCACATTGGAGTCCCGCAAGGATCTGTATTAGGTCCACTCTTATTTATCTTATATATTAACGACCTTCCACTCTGTACATCTAGTAATATAGATATGTATGCTGATGATACTACTTTGCACTACAGCCCAAGCACCTCTGAAATACAAGAACAATTAACAAAAGATATGAAATCTGTACAGAAATGGTGTTTAAATAACAAAATGTTGCTTAATGAGGATAAAACTAAACTGATGATGCTTAGCACTAATCACAAATTGAAGAGCATAACAACAGATATTGTAATACCTACTGAAAATGGAAACTTAAATACTGTAAAATCGGATAAACTCCTTGGCCTACACATTGATAGTACACTCTCATGGCAAGAGCGCATAAGTAAAATCTGTAAAAAGGTCTGTTCCTTAATATACATGTTGAAAAAGAACAAGAATTATATGAATGTTGAACAAAGGAATCTATTCTATAAAGCTTACATCCTTTCACATATAGATTACTGCTCTCTCATCTACTATCAATCAACTGATACATTAGTATACCGTACAAGCTGGAAAAACTACAAAAGAGAGCAGCTCGTATAATACTAGATGCCCCTTTTAGAGAACCAACTGAACAACTGTATAAACAATTGAATTGGACTACATTGGCTAAGAGAATAAACCTCAAAACAAATAGCATGACTTATAAAGCCTTAAATGACCTTACTTCAAGTTACATTAAGAACTTGTTCAAATATGTAGAAGATACACATTCCCTTAATTTACGTGCAAAAACCTTTGGTCATCTACATCTTCCAAAATTTTAATCTTGCTATGGAAAAAAGAGTTACACATATAAAGCAGTTCAACTCTGGAATGCATTACCGCAAAGCATTACACAATCTCCGACTATCATCATTCTATAATAATATGCAGAAGTATTATTAACCCTTTAGTGAAAAATTTTGTCAAAAGAAATTGTGCCTGTCTATTTGCAGGTCGGGTGAAGACTGTTTCTGAAAATTGACTTGGCCGGTTCGGTTACCGAGTCAGTCATTCCGGTGGTAAATTTTCGGAAATAGTCTGCACATTTCTCAAGACCACTGCAGGGACCGGTTTGGGCCGGCTTCATCATAAAAGGGTTAATATACTAAATAACTGAATTCTCAGTATTATGGATTCAAGGGAGATAACTGTTGAAAATTGTATTTTGAAAGTCATTGCTTCCCTGGACATATCCAGTGAGTTAATGGAAACTTGTTCATATTAATGTATATATGTAATATAAAATGTGTGAGTGAGTGAGTCATGAGTGACTGACTGACAGTCAGTGTGTGCGTATGTGTATAAGTGCATTTATGGGTGTGTTTGTATGTATGTGTTTGCTGCTTATTTAACTATACATAGTTTATTGTGTTTGGGAGGGCCTCGGGAAGATCAGTTTACTGATGATATACCCTCGATAAATAAAGATGATTATTATTATTATTATTATTATTACACTGCCTGACCTTGTTATTAATTGAAATTGCCAACTCTAGAATTAAAAAGAATGTTCACTGATTATTGCCTAACACTCCGATTTTCCGATCTTTTCTCAATTACATCGTAAAAATCGTGATTTTTAAAATAAATCAAACTTCACGATTAAATCGAAAAATCGTGCAAGCCTAACTTGAATGACAGATCCGATCTATCTACACTGACGCAATGTGGATTAATAGACTAAAAACCGATATATAGGACTTGTTGGAAATGTAAAATAACCTAATAGTAGTGTCATCTACACCTGTATATTTTCTTCTTCCCAGGACTACTGAGTGACGAGGGGTTGTATTTTGTCGCTTCCAAGCTTGGCCTAGATTGGGAAATGATCGCTACATTCCTGTCAGTTCCACAGGAAGTAGTTTGGCATGCTAAATTGAACCATCCGCATTGCGCATTACAGCAAATGTTCACTGCACTCAAACATTGGCGTAACAAGATGGCTACTATTGATGATACAGATGTGATATCGGATGAGGACAAAGTAGAACAGCTGCTTACAGTGCTCGAGAAAAGTGAAAGAACTGACCTCGTCGAGGAACTATGCAGGAAATATGAGATAATTTACTGCTACAAATTGTGAAAGAAAAATCTTTATTACTAATTACATAGAAAATTATTTGTATATATTCATTCTGCTGAATAAAATCTGCCTAACAACATTTTGAAAACAAATTAACCCAAAGTTGTTTTCAAAATGTTTTCCATTAATATTTCAACTATGCCAACTACATAATCGCAACTGTTGCTCCAGGTGTGTAAGGGTGATCTTCGAGAACATTCGACAAGGCCAAACCCTCCATTCTCAAAACTAGGAATGCCAGTAGAGATGGAGTATGCAGATTGTGTAAATTTGAACGATGAGGTAAAGTGCCACCTTCATGAACTGTTTTCAATAGTTGCAAAACAACGTAAAGCCACAAACCTTTTCACGAATGATGCCCAAACGGTGTTCACACATGTATACTTGTCCGAGAAAAAGGAGATGTATGATTAGGGTACCTTACTTCAGGGCGACAAGAAGTGCTGGAAGAGCCGAATACTGGGCAGACTTTTCTACCTCTTCAACCGATCATAGTGTTACAGGAAACATTACCTTCCAGAGGTTCGAGTAGCTGTGGATTCAAGGCCGTTTGAGAAGTCAATTCAGAACTCACAAAATATGATCTAGGGTAAGAGCTGAACCAAGTTTGTTCAAGGGAACTTGATTGACTAAATGGTTCAGTGGCCATCTTGGATGACATAGTTTTCGCAAAAACGACTTCTTTCCCAGAACCGCCGAAGCGATCAGGCCGAAATTTGTGATATATAATTAGCGACTAAGGCCTATTAACGTTTGTTCAAGAGAAGTTGATTTGTCAAAAAACATGGCCACGGTGGACCAATCAAAATATAGTGTGTTTGGCAGCCATATTGCATTTTTTTTTTGATGGATTTTAAGGCCAAAAAATCGTTTTATATAGTTTTTTGGGTATTTTGATCTCAAATTTGCAATTTTCGAAACTGTTGGATAAATGGTTTGGCAGCCATCTTGGATCATTTTCCCGCCAAAAGCTCCCATACTAATGCAATGGGAAATTTAAAATGTCGTCTCGAGAACTACTGGGCTGAGTTGAATTATATTTGGCATCCTTATGGCATAGAGATTTCATTTTCTTTAAACGAAGCCGATCAGCCAATTTGGCCGGTGGCCATCTTGGATTTCTGCCGATTTTTAGAAATGGCTTTAAAAATCTTGTCCAAAAACGTTTGAGGGATCAATTCAGACCTCATGTAATATGATCTAGGGCAAGAACTCACTCAAGTTTGTTCAAGGGAACTTGATTGACCAACTGATTCAGCGGCCATCTTGTATGACCTCGTTTTCGCAAAAACAACTTCTTCCCCCGAAGCGCTGAAGCGATCAGGAAGAAATTTGTGATATATGATTAGGAACTAAGGGCCATTAAAGTTTGTTCAAGGGAAATTGATCCATCAAAAAAACTGGCCTCTATAGGCCTATCAATATATAGCGTGTTTGGGGGCCATATTGGATTTTTTTATTTGATTGATTTTGAGGTCGAAATTGGTTTTATGTATGTTTATGCATATTGTGATTCCAAATTTGCCATTTTCGGGGCTGTCGGATGAATGGTTTAGCGTCCATCTTGCCCATACTCAAGCAATGGCAAATTTAAAATGTATTTTCGCGACATCTTGGATTTTGGTCGATTTTTAGAAATGTCTTTAAAGATCTCTAAAACCGTTTGGGGGATCAATTCAAAACGCATGAAATATCATCTAGGACAAGAACTGCTCCAAGTTTGTTCAAGGGAACTTGATTGGCCAAATGGTTTGGTGGCCATCTTGGATAACCTATTTTTTGCCAAAACAACTCCAGAACCACTGAGCAGATTGGGCCGAAATTTGGGAGATATGATTAGGCACTGAGTGGCATTAAAGTTTGTTCAAGGGAACTTAGTCAGAAACATGGCAGACGTGGACCAATCAAAATGGAGCTTGTTTGGCGGCCATATTGGACTTGCAAACCGGTCCACAAACTCATTTAAAAGACTACTCCCAAACCACCACCCCAATTATTGTGTCAAAAATGCTCAGTGCTCCAGGTGAGCGACGCAGGCCCCTTGGCCCATTTCTAGCTATGCCCTACCCATTTCTAGCTATACCATACCTATTTCTAGCTATACCACGCCCATTTGTAGCTATGCCCTGCCCATTTCAAGCTATGCCCCGCCCATTTCGAGCTAGGCCCACCCATTTCTACTCGTGTTGGAATCAATGTGAAACTTTCAAGCCTGAGTTCCCAGAATCTATATTTGAAGATAACTAAACAGTCAGGTAAGCTGCTGAATATTTCGAAACTAGTTTAACTAGGGGCTTTCCTGCATATGGTGGCAACAGCTCTCAGTCAAATTAATTTCAAAATATTCACCAGAATGTTTGTTACATTGTAACTATGTCAAAGATTCATATACTTCTTGGCAGACTGAGTTTCATGACGAGAGTTATACGCACGTATAATGATTGTGAGGTCGGCTAACATATGGCCTAATTAATTATGCCAAAGTAACAGCACACAGTCAAATTAGTTTCAAAATATTCAACTCTATAGTTTTCTGGAAATTGAGATTCAGGGTTCGATCGATCCCAACACGGACAAAACGTGGATGGAGCTTAGCTAGGAATGGGTGGGGCATGGCTAAAACTGGATTCCTCAATTGTAATTTGTCTTGGTAAATACCATTACCTGTGATTATAAATCTGATATTTGCTCCCAGAATTATTGACTGATCGTAAATTTATATATTATTTTATCTGATATTTGCTCCCGGAATTATTGACTGATCGTAAATTTATATATTTTATCTGATATTTGCTCCTGGACTTATTGACTGATACTAATTTTCCAACATTGTGTATAGCAGTTTGGACAAACAGAGAAAGCTTACAGCAAAATAATGAACCTTTCCAGTTTATCCATTCATCATATGATGTCATCAACTACGCGATGTGTAGGATGACATCATAATCAATTACAGCATGAATGACTCGATTTAGTCCATCTTAAAGGCTTAATATAGTCCAGCACTCTATGAATTTTATGTCTGCTATTTAATAAACATTGTCGAATATTTTAAAACTAATTTGACTTGGCTCTGTAGGCAGCACCAGCATTCAAATTAGTTTTAAAATATTCAACAGCTTACCTGTATAGTTTTCTGGAAATTGATAGTCAGGAGGTTCAGGGATTGATCGATCCCAACACGAGCGAGCTGTTGTTGGAGCTTAGCTAGAGATGAGCGTGGGATATCTAAAACTGGACAGATCCATTATGATGATATCGTGTGAAGAGGTCTATGAATCTATTGTTTTGGATTGTTGAATGACTCGGACGAAATCCAGTGGCCAAAGTATAAATATTTTTATGCATAGTTTATGCATATATATATATATATATATATATATATATTTTGTAGCCATTTTATACAATTTGCTTTTATACTGCTTTTTGTGTTGCTGATCTGCTCATTTAACAATGGAGGAATCCAGTTCTCAGTCAATCATATAACGTCATAATCAGCTACGTCATATGTAGACTGATGTAATAATTGATTACATCATGAATGACATGATTTAGTCCGTCATAGGTGCTTAATGGTCCATCAAGTTGTATGAATTGTCTTCTATTTAATAAACATTCTGTTGAGTATTTTCAAAATTAATTTGACTGGGCACTTGCCATAGGCAGCAACAGTAACCAGGCAAATTACTTTCAAAAGATTCAACAGCTTACCTGTATAGTTTTCTGGAAATTGAGATTCAGGGAGTGCAGGAATCGATAGCTGAGTTAGAGGTTGGCGCAGCAAAGCTTTAACTAGCTTCCTCCATTGTTCTTTGAAAAATGTTCGTAGGCAAATGTGGAAAAAATGATGCTTCCCAGTTATAATGTGATATGTATATATAATTAGTTTGATTTGTATATAAGTGAAATGCTTGATTGGTGCTTGCTTTATACAGTACATCTCAGAAATGTTTGATTGGTGCTTGCTTTATACAGTACATCTCAGAAATGGTTTCCAAAACAAAACAAACTGTTGAATATTTTGGATTTAATTTGATTGGAATACATTGGCTTCCAATCAACTTAAGTCCAAAATACTCAGCAGAACATCGTGTTCAAAATTGTACTTAGCCCTTTAACACCCGAATTTGTTCAAGAAAATCTCAATTCTAATAGAAAATGTAAATTTGCAGACCAAGAGAAGACAATTTTTGAAAATTTACCACTGGAATGACTGGCTCGGTTATTGAGCCAGTCATTGCAGTGATAAATTTCCAAAACTAGTCTTCTCTTGGTCTGCAAATGAATATTTCTCAAGACCACTGCAGAAGCTGTTTTTGGCTGATATGACTGTTAAAGAGTTGACTAATATATTTGTGTTTTTGTTTTGGAAACACGCCAATTTATTTATGCGCTGTACCCTACATACAAATTCATACCAGTTTTTTGGAATTGAAGACGGCCGTTTCTTTAGCAGATGGTGATATTTTATCCTAGAAATTGACACTTGCGCTGAGCAGTATTGAAATACAAGCTGTCAAGTATATTGCCGTGAATATGTCCTGCATGAATGCTTACACTTCCGGTTCCATTGTACAGTAATCAAATTGTAAAATGATTGTCACAGATATTAAGTATTTCAAGTTGTTAATGTATAATTGTATATATTATATATATTTATATATGGCCATACCAATTTAATGGGGGTTTTTACGAAACCACCCAAAACATATGATAATATTCATCATGTTAATTGTCAACATTGAAGAATACTGATTTGGCTGCTATAAATTGACCTTTCCGCTTTATCCACCCATCCTATGACATCATATTCAACTATGCCACGTGTAGAATGAGATAATAATGAAAGACATCGATAAGTATGTCACGAACACATATTTGAAGACTGACTATACGTTGTTGTATGAATTGCATGTCTTTACTATTTAATAAATATTCTGTTGAATATTTTAAAACTAATTTGACTGGCCTATGCCAGCAACAGCACCAAGTCAGATTATATACCATGATTTCTCGACTAAAGGTCGCCCTCGAATATAGGATGCTGTCCCAAATTTGACCAAAATCCGCCCAAAAAACTTATATTCAAGTATAAGATGCTGTTAAATTTAGAAAAAATGTACCTTTAAAAAAATCGAAAATTGGTATCAAAAAAACCATCACTCAGCGCTATGTTTAATACATGACTAAAAATTATCATGGTGGAAGAGAAATTATTAAATAGGACCGCCTAAATATCGTGTATCTTCAATAAAGATTGTTTACATCAAAATCAATCTAATTTTGGCATAAAATGTCTCCTTCAAAACATAGAAATCGTGTGATAGAAACAGATTGTAATGGCTCTTTTGTGTTTGGAGGCGCGCTGTGTGATCTTATGTGCTAACAGGAGTTGGTTATCTGGCTCTTTTGTCATTGGAGGCGCTGTGTAATCTTAAGCGTTAACGGGAGTTGGTTATCAAACAGGTACGGGAAGATTCAGTTCCTATCGCGCAATGATAATATATAGCAATTTCCGAGTCCAGAATATTTAGATCCGAGTACTCGCTCTAATTAGAATAAAGATCTTTTGCGATTGGAGGCGAATCACGTGATTTATACACGTATCTTTTCTCGACGCCATTTTATGTCAAATTCTGGATTAATTTTGATGTAATAAGTGATATGTATTAAAGAATAAGCAATATTTAGGCGCCCCAATTTAATAATTTCACTTCCGCTTGGTGTTTTTGGAGTATACATTAAACATAGTCGTCAGGCGGCGCGAATTGTCTAGGGTAACAGTTAGTTCAATTTCTGTGGTATAATCTGTGACTTTTTAAGAAAAATTTTGACCCAAAAATGTGCGTACGGAATATTCTCGATTATAGGACGCACCCCCCTTTCTAGTACATGTATTTTGATTTTAAAAACTGCGTCCTTTAGTCAAATTTTAACGGTAGTTACAAAATATTCTTCAACCTACCTGTATAGTCACTAACGTGTAGGCTAACGACGAATGACGTAATTAAGTTCATCACGAATGCATAATTGATGATGGGCTAAAGAGTTGTTGTACGAATTGTGTGTTTTTACTATTTAATAAACATGCTGTTGAATATTCTGAAACTAATTTGACTGTGCTGGTGATAAACTTTCAAAAACCGAGCCGAGCCAGTCATTCCAGTGGTAAAATTTCAAAAATAGGGTTCGCTTCATGTGCAAATGGGCAATTTCTAGGAATAAATTGAAATTTTATTAAATAAATTCAAGGGTTATAGGGTAAAGGGTTACCTTTCTTGTTATACATTACAGTCTTCTCTGCTGAATATTTTGAAAATAATTCAGCATTTTTTACGAAATTTCACATACAAATTGATAATATTTTCAATGGCAATTAACATGAAAGGCAGCAATAGTTTCAAGTCAAAGTAATTTCAAAATTTTTAACATGAATTTCTGTCTGGCCTGTGAGGCAGATGCGAGACATGAGTATCACTTCTGATGACTTTTCTGATGAGTTTTCTGTTTATAGTGTAATCTCTGTGGGTGATATTTCTAGATTGTTTTGGCCTATCAGAATATAACTTGGAAACATGGCTAGTTATCTTGCGAGGAATCAATGTGATGACATTGAAGTTTCAAGTCACGGTCTATGTAGCCTTCGGAAGACTTTTTTAACATATTTAGATTAGCAGAACTTAGCTTATTAGCTCACCTGACATGAAGGGCCAATTGAGCTTATGCCATGGCAGCCGTCTTTCGTCCGTCTGTCCGTCAAATCGCTTCCTCTCCTTAACAGTTTGACTACTTTCAACCAAATCTGGTTAGAACATTCCAATTGTGGTAAACTCCAAAACTTCTATTCAGAATTTTGATTGGTCAATGTTTTTTGGTGAAAATCTTAGATTTTATGAAAAAATTCACTGGAAATTGTCAAAATGCATCTCCTCAGCCGCTTGATGGATTTCAGCAAAATTGGACTGGAAGGATTCTATGGCCTGTAAGGCTGCAGAACATATATTCAGAATTTTGATTGGCAAATTATTTTGGTGAAAACTAGATTTTATTAATAATTTACTGGAAAATGTCAAATTGCATCCTCTTTATCTCTTTAACACTCTTATCAGCCAAAAGTTACTTCTGCAGTGGTCTTGAGAAATATCCATTTGCAGACCCAAGGAGACTATTTTTGAAAGTTTACCAATGGAATGAAAATAATCTTCTCTTGGTTGTCAAAATGGAAATTTCTATGAGAAAATTTAAATTTTCTTGAATAAATTTGAGGGTAAAGGGTTAACAGCTTGACAGATTTCTACCAAATTTGGCTGGATGGGCTTCTAGAGTGGCAGTCTCCAGATCTCCTATTCAGAATTTTGAGTAGGCAATGTTTTGGTTGAAGATTTTATGAAAAATTCATGTCAAAGTGCATCATCAGCTTTGCGGATTTCAAGTAAATTTGCTTGGAAGGATTCTATGGCTGTAGGGTCCAGAACTTCTATTCAGAATTTTGATTGGTCAATTTCTTTGTTGAAAATCTTATATTTTATGAAAAAAATTTCCAGAAGCGCATCCTTAATAGCCTGCTGGATTTCAAGCAAATTTGGCTGGAAGGATGTTATGGTGCTAGGCTCTAAATCTGTTTAGAATTTTAATTGTTCAATTTTTTGACTGAAAATCTTTGATTTTATGAAGAATTTACTGAAGTTTTCAAAGTGGATCTTCCTTATCGGCTTTATGAATTTCTACTGAATTTAGTTAGATGTACCCTATAGTGGTACGTTCCAGTTCTTCTATTCAGAATTTTGATTGGTCAATTTCTTTGTTTAAAATAAATTCATTAAAAACACTGCTCATCCTTAATCAATGGCTTGCTTTTAACCTAACTTGGTTTGACATACCTAATGCTAATAGTCTAACGACCATTCAGAATTTCTATTGGACGATTTTTCCAGCGATCATCTTGGATTTTGATAACTTATGGAAATTCTATAGGAAATGAATGAGAACAGGTGTAAATGACTTCTTAAGAACCACCTGGTTTATTTCAACAAAAGTTGGGTGGATGAACAATATGATTCTACTCTGATTGGCTCCAGAACTTCCATTCATAATTTTGATTATGGTACGCCATTTTTCCGCTTGCCATCTTGTTCTCCAAAATAACATCTCGGGATCAGGATGAAACTCGATTAGATTTCATCAATATAGCTACGGCTGATTAAACGTTTTCACGAGAACTTGATCCATGATAAAACATGGCTGTAACGGGCCAATCAAAATTTAGCATTTGGTGGCCAGATTGGTTTTTTTATTGGCTGGATGGAACGTAAGGTTGGATCAGATTGTGTGATTAACGTACATCATTTATTTCCTACTAAATATCCTGTGTAGTGAATTACAATTTTGTATTTTAATATCTTGTTGCTGCTGAATTAAAGAATCATGTCTGTTCAAAGGCTAATTAATGGTTCAAATGCTAATAATTGCTTTGTATGAGGGTTTTTGTTGTGCTGCTTTTGTTTGGTGGTGTGTTGATGGAGGTTATTTCTTGTTCTTGTGTTGTGAGGATGCAATTGTGTATTGAGCATAAAAATGTTAGATAAGGATGAGGGTAAGTTGCCATTGTGGAAGTCGCTTAAGATTGTGTATAGTTGGAGCCCTCCAATGTCCTCAAGTTTTAAGACCTTTTCTGATTTAAAGATATCCTGGCCACCTGATGTTTGTGAAAATAGTTTAATAGATTGCTTTTGTAGAGATTTTAGTTTTTTTAACGTTTTTTTTACATTTTTAATATGTAAGATAGCCTCACGAAGATGGATGTAAATAAATGTGTATGTTTTTGCATAAATACTATAATGACAGATACTCTTTATAAAAGAGATTTATAGATAAATATTATATCTGTTTTATCGAATTAATGCAAAAACATACATATGTATGGACATAATACTAATGCAAATTAACACAGCTAAAAGTGCTGGAATCGATAATTTGAAATGGAAAATTTTTAAACACTGTGTAACAGAAATACTAACACCATTGGACCACATCTGTAATCTCTCACTTACACAGGGAGTATTTCCATCAAGATTAAAGGTTGCACGTGTGACACCCATATACAAAGCTAAAGATGTATCTGACTTTACTAATTATCGGCCAGTCTCGGTACTTCCACTTTTCTCAAAACTCTTAAAAAAGCTGTATTTTAGTAGAATTACTAAATATCTAAACAAAAACTCAATCATATATCCTTCTCAATATGGTTTCAGAGAAAAACACTCTACTATGCTTGCCATTGTGGATATGATAGAAAAATTATCAACCTCCCTTGAGAATAATGAACATACGCTAGGTGTATTCTTGTATCTTTCCAAAGCCTTCGATACAATTGATCATACAATTTTACTGCAAAAGCATGCATACTATGGAATAAGAGGTACTGCATTGAACTGGATACAGAGTTACCTGTCAAACAGGGAACAGTGTGTACAATTCAATGGGGCTATCTCTGAATACAAAAATATAGTTTGTGGTGTTCCCCAAGGTTCAGTTCTTGGGCCCCTGCTGTTTCTCCTATATATGAATGACATACCCAAAGTCTGCAAACATCTCTCACTAATACTTTTTGCAGACGACACAAATGCTTTCTGCAGCCACAAGGATATAGAAATTCTATACAAAAATGTCAATAATGAAATGGCAAAATTAATAGACTGGTTTAAAGTAAACAAATTGTCCTTAAATGTATCAAAAACTAATTATATACTATTCACAAAATCTAAGAAACTAAAAGAAATAGCTCTCCCAAACCTCTATATCGACAACCAGATAATTCAAGAAGCACAATATGCTAAGTTTTTAGGAGTATATCTGGACAAAAATTTTACATGGGAGAAGCATATTGAAATTATTACTACCAGGGTAGCAAAAAGCATTGGCATCATTCGCAGACTGAAACCCTATCTAACACCTAATATTATTAAAACCCTGTACTGCACAATGATACTTCCTCACATCACCTATTGCAATGCTATCTGGACTAATACATCTCAAGCTAGACTAAAAAAACTAAAATCTGCAAAAGCAATCTATTAAACTATTTTCACAAACAGCAGGTGGCCAGGATATCTTTAAATCAGAAAAGGTCTTAAAACTTGAGGACATAGGAAGGCTCCAACTATACACAATCTTAAGGGACTTCCACAATGGCAACTTACCCTCATCCTTACCTAACATTTTTATGCTCAATACACAATTGCACCCTCACAACACAAGAACAAGAAATAACCTCCATTCAACACACCACCAAACAAAAGCAGCACAACAAAAACCCTCATACAAAGCAATTCAGTTATGGAATAATACAGACAAGCACACGCACAGACATCATAAAGCTACAGTACTTTAAGCAGAATATCAAAAAGAAGATTATAGAAACCTACTAGACTCTGGAAAACACTCACCATCATGGCAATACTTGCACCCAGTCACCAGAACAAATAATAATATTAATAATAATAAGAATAAGAATATCTGTCATAATGGTAACTACCAAACAACTAACTCTACCATCACAGCCTAAAAAATACTTTGTCATTGATAATAAGAATATGTAATATAGCATTATTAACTTAAGCAAGATAAGCACACATCCCTCTGTCATGTCTTTCCCTGTAAAAATGTAAATTGTCATACGTCTATTAACTGTTGGACTGCTGGAAGCGGACAATAACTCCAATTGGCAATGACTCTGGATTGGCTGAGTATTTTAGAAAAAATTTGACTGAAAGTTGCTTGTGGCTTAGCCACCGACAACGTTCGGTCAGATTGTTTTAGAGGTACTCAGCATACCCTGAGTTAGGCTCCATGGAAAATGTAGACTGCAGAGGCTTGGCAGCGAGACAGTTAACTATATGTATATATAGGACTATAACATGTTAACCATATGTATTCAGTATTCTCATGTCCTATATTGTTGTTGTTATATGTTATATGTAGGGGTCCACCGCCACATAGGCTCTGCCTTTGGTGGACTACCTGTTGTGAAACTGTAAATGTATATTCTATATCAAAATAAATAATCTTGAACTTGAACTTGACATCATCTTAGTGAATCCTTTGTGACTCTGAGGCAACGTATCTTTCGTCAAGTGGCAGCCTATATGTGTTTGTGTCAAGATATAAAAATATTTTTATAGGTATTTACAGATATTGCTCATAAAACAGGTGCATTAAACAGGTGCATTCTTTGTAAAACATTCCAAATATATATATATATATATAAGTATTTTTTTAAACTTTGTAATAAAGGATGACTCGAAGCATCTTATCATTGTGTTGTCTTATATTTAGACACTCGTATATATTGAAAATTAATGCCAATCTGTGAAGTCACGTTGCCCCATATGCTGCTATTTGATTGGTCTAGAGAAAGTGTGTCTTATCATATATAGCACGCACGCACGGTATAGAGCAATGGATTGGTGAATTACAAGCCTCTGCTATTTAATAGAAATATTCTGATGGAGATCTTTTGAAATTGGAGTGGCTGTTACTCTGGTTTTGCTAAAAATTTGAGTCAACACGTTTCAAGAAGCCATTTGTGAGAGCTGCAGCTACTGCGAACAGGGGGATGTACGTACGAGGGTAGCTCGGTAGATCATTTTCATCGGGCGTATCATAGAATTGAGTTATTAGTCCCCTACCGGTAAAACCAGTGGGGTTGGGAAGGGGGGAGACTAGGTTTGCACAATATCCGTCCGTCCATCTGTCGCAGTTGGTTTTCCGTACTTTTTCTTCGCAGTCTCAAGATTTCAAATGAGAATTGGTACATTGCTTTGTTATGAGGCGGTACAGACCATTTAAAGTTTGAGTTTCAGGCGTATGCATCAATTTTTGATGGAGTTAAGCCCCCTTTCGACTTAAGAAATACAAAACATATTAGTTTTCGACATTATTTTTCGCAGTCTTTCAGGATATTCAACTGAGAATTGATGCATTGCTTTGTTATGAGAAATTACAGAGCAAGTTCGAGTTTCTTGAGTTTGCATCAATTTTGATGGCGTTACGTCCCCTTTCGACTTATGAAATACGAAAACTATCTGTTTTCCTCACTTCGCACTCCAAGGAATTCAAATGAGAATTGGTAGATTTCTTTATTATAGGGCATTATAGAACAGGTTTTAGTTTCAGACATTTTCGGCTTATGAAATACAAAAAATATTAGTTTTCCACAATTTTTTCGCAGCCCTTCAAGATATTCAACTGAGAATTGGTACATTGCTTTGTTATGAGAAATTACAGAGCAAGTTCGAGTTTCGGGCATTTGCATCAATTTTTTATGGATTTATGTCCCCTTTCGACTTATGAAATTCAAGCATATCAGCTTTCAAGTCTTTTTCTCCTTCACCATATATAACTGAAACTTGGTTTATTGCTTTGTTATGAGACGTTACAGATCAAGTTCAAGTTCCAGCTGCTTCTGTCAATTTTTAATGGGGTTTTTGACTGTCAATCTCTAAAGATTTATATCACCAGTTAGGGACATGTATTGCAAAGCAATACTTAAAGAATGCTTGTTATTATTGTTTTGCGTTTAGGCGGGTATAATGGGTATAGGCAGAGGGTGGGGGGGGGGGGGGATAGATTAGCTATGATCGTAAAATTGAATGGTTTAACATTTACAGAGCTTTGTGACAGGTATTTTGGCTCAGATCTGTAGGTTCAAGTTCGCTTTATGCCCCAGGCTATTACAGTAGCATATGTTGGTAACAGTGTATAATACTATTATTAGCTCACCTGGCCTGAAGGGCCAAGTGAGCTTATGCCGTGGTGACCGTCCGTCGTGTGTCCATCCGTCCATCAACTTTTCCTTTAAATGACTTCTCAAGAACCGCTGGGCTGATTTCAATTATATTTGGCAGGAAGCACTCTTACGGCATAGGGATCCAAGTTTGTTCAAATGGAGCCGATCGGCCAATTTGGCCGGTGGCCATCTTGGATTTCAGCCGAATTTAGGAAATGTCTTTAAAAATCTTCTCCGAAACCGCATGGGGAATTGATTCAAAACTCATGAAACATCATCTAGGGAAAGACGTACGTCAAGTTTGTTCAAGAAGACTTGATTGACCAAATGGTTAGGTGGCCATCTTGGATGACCTAGTTTTTATTGAAAATGACATAGAACCACTTAAGAGATCAACCTGAAATTTAGGAGATATGATTAGGGACTAAGGGCCATTAAACTTTGTACAGGGGATGTTGATCCATCAAAAACATGGCTGCCATGGTCCAATCAAAATTTAGCGTGTTGGCGGCCATATTGGATTTTTTTATTTGATGGATTTTGAGGCTGAAATTGATTCTATATATGTTTTTTGGTATTCTGAGCTCAAATTTTCGAAACTGTCGGATAAACGTTTTGGCCACCATCTTGGATTATTTTCCAGACAAAGGCGCCCATACTAAAGCAATGTGAAATTTAAAATGTCTTCTGGAGAACTACTAGGTCGATTTCAATTATATTTAGCAGGAAGCATGCTTAGGGCATAGGGATCGAAGTTTGTTCAAATGAAGCCGATCGGCTAATTTGGCCGGTGGCCATCTTGGATTTCGGCCGATTTTAAGAAATGTCTAAAAATCTTCTCCGAAACTGCTTGGGAAAATCGATTCAAAACTTATGAAACCTCATCTAGGGAATGACCTAAGCCAAGTTTGTTCAAGATGACTTGATTGACCGGAATATTTGGCGGCCATCTTGGATGACCTAGTTTTCCTGAAAATGACTTCTCCAGAACCGCTGAAGGGATCAGGACGAAATTTGGGAAACATGATTAGGGACCTTTTGGGTATTCTGATCTCAAATTTTGAATTTTTGAAAACTGTCGGATAAACAGTTTGGCAGCCATCTTGAATAATTTTCTCGTCAAAAGCTCCTATGCTAAAGCAATGAGAAATTTTAAATGCCTTCTCGAGAACTACTAGGCCAATTTCAATTATATTTGGCAGGAAGCATCCTTAGGGCATAGGATCCAAGTTTGTTCAAATGAACCCGATCGGCCAATTTGCCCAGCGGCCATTTTGGATTTTGGCCGATTTTAGGAAAGCTCTAAAAATCTCCGAAACCGCTTGGGGAATATGCATCTAGGCCAAGAGGTAAGCCAAGTTTGTTCAAGGGGACTTCATTGACCAAATGGTTCGGCGACCACCTGGATGACCTAGTTTTCCTGAAAACGACTCCTGAACCACTGAAGGGATCAGGCTGAAATTTATGCGGTATGAATAAGGACTAAGGGCCATTCAAATTTGTTCAAGGGAAGTTGATCTATCAAAAAACATAGGCCAATAAAAATGTAGCGTGTTTGGCGGCGATATTGCCCCTGCAAAAATGTCCACAAACTCATTTAAAAGACTACTAAACCACCCACCAACAATTTTGACAAAACTTGGTGCTCCAGGTGAGCGACACGGAGCCCCTTGGTCCTCTTGTTATTAATATTATTAGGGCACTCATCCAGAATGTCTGTCATCTGTCTGTCCATCCATCAACTTGTGCTTTAAAACGTATCTCGTAAACCACTACCTACGTTATGTACCCTGGACAATCCATTGTATCGCTACAGACAGGCTCAATGTGTGTGTTCCATTACAGGACTGCCACAACTACGCTACTATAGTGGCGGTTCTCTGGATAGCGGAGGAAATTACAATATCATCATCATCTTGGCGAATTTTAACATAATTTGCCTGGAAGGATTCTATAGAGGTGTAGGCTCTAGACCATCTACTCAGATTTTTGATTCGTAAATTTTCTTTAAAAAAACTATAAAAATTTAGTGGAATGTGTCAAAACGTATCTCCTTAGCTTCTTGACGAATTTCAGTCAAATTTGCCTTGAAGGATCATATGGAGGTAGGCTCTAGACATTTTATTAAATTTTTTTGATTGATCAATTTTTTGAGTGAAAAACAGTTTGTCAAAAGATTTACCGGAAAGTGTCAAAATGCATCTCCTCCTTGACTTCTTGACGTATTTCAACTAAATTTGCCGGGAAGGATCCTATAGTGGTAGGCTCTAGAACTTCTATTAGTACAGCTGATAAGGCCGAGAATTTTTCAAATCGTGATAAAAGCATGAAATTTGGTATATAAGTTCTTTCATAGGTGTAGAATAATATAAAAGCAAGACCCACTCTGGATCTTTTCCTGCGAGAAATACGAATTTGAGGGGTGGGTGGGTGGGGAAATGTTCTTACCTAAGTCAAGAATATATCCCAGTCAAATTAGTTCTGAAACACTCGGTAGCATTGCCTATAACGTCTTGAAATTGATATTTTATGATCTCAGTGTTGAAAGGGTTAGCTTCAAAATAAAGGTTATGATCGTATACCGAGGAATGCACTATCTGACGATGTAACATGTACCAAATGAGACCTAAAATGTTTGCTATCAATTGATATCAAATAATAGGAAATACATACTGTCCCACCACGTTAGAATGCATAGTGCTTTAATGATAAAGACGGTCAAAACCGCTTCATTAGTTGGCGCTAGAACTATCAATTTGCATACCAAAACAATATTTTTGAAAACTGGATTAATTCATTTGTAAGTGTTCACCTTACGTTTGGTTTACAAATGTTCATTCAAATTGAAAAGATGTAAATTGTCTTGACAACTGTTGCTCATTAAAGGCTTAATCCTGGTTACGCCTATTGTGATATTAACATACTTAGACATTCAAGTATACATATATCAGTCACACCTGTCTATAGCAGACACTGTATTGGTCATCACAATGTGAAATTTACTAAAGATAGATTGTCGGCTAACACAACAAATTTGTAAATACAGTATACACATACAATGTAATTCATGTAGCCAACTGATTCAGACTTCTTGAGACAAGTCTAGTCTGCTGACCACCACCTTAAAGAACCACCATCATTTGACACAAGCAGGTGTTCATTATCAATTACGATATTTACATATTAAGTTTAGTGTGTAGGCTACTTTGACCAACGGGCAGCATTTAGTCCATGGGCCAGACTCCAAATTTTGAGCTATTGGTAACATTTGTGGGGAATAACTGACATGTATATTTTCAAGTAGTGTGATATCCATACTTTCGATTTTTATATGATAGACATCTGAAAAGGGCAGCTTTAATGAGAACGGTATGCTACAATGGAGGCCTCCCACTATAAGTGTGTGTTGGTGCGTTTTTACAAAAATTAGTGAAACATTAAAAATAATGACCAGCGTATTATAATTTTTCACAGGATTGCATATGGATATTTCACATCTACCATGGCAAAGAAAACCACATAATTGTACTCTTCCAAAATATTAAATTTTAATTTAAATGATTTGATGAAATCTAGGTATTTTTAAAGAAATATAAAATACTTTTATTTAGTCACTCTCAATGTGTTCTTAATGTCCTTCCCTTTGACAATGCCTTATTTTGCATTATTCCGCAACCCCGTAAATTAAGTTTTATACAGCTATCTCAAAATCCATTTGATCTATAGATTTTTTAGTAACCACACTCACATTCTAAGAAGTCATGGATATTTAACCTGTGAAGCTTTGTTCTGCATCAAGTGCTTATGTTCGAAGATACGTAACTGTCTAACATGTAATTTGAGCTAGTGACTAATGAATGATGTTAGAATATACAATTTGCTAGGCAGTATTACAGTAGTTTCCTGTTATATAACGATGGCGATGGTGCAATACCAATACAAAAATTTCTGAGAATTTATGGGCATTCCACTAAGGTAAATAAAGGTCTATTCTATTAATCATTGTAATTGTCATCCTCCTCCTCATCATTATCACTGTTATTTTCAATATTCGCCTCCAGTGTGTCATCATCTTGCTCAACGGATCGGTTTGCACATGAGCAAAGGGAGCACATGTCAGTACATTGTATGCTATTTACCATGCAGGAACATTTCGCGGGTAAACAAGGTGGTAACAGTTCCGAGTCTACATTTACTTTTCTTGCACAGAAGATGATGTATCGCAGCTCATTCACCTTTGTTACTTTCTTGGACCCATACAAAGCACAGGTAAATGCCTCGAGTTTGTCGCTAAGCTCTGGAAAGACTTGGCAGTGGGTACCTAACATATTGAATGCTTGCTGATAACATGGGTTCGACCGTACCAGTTTTAATGCATTCAGATTTCCACAACCAGCCATTGCTTCAACAATGTCGCATCCTGTGAATGAACGCAATCCAGGGAGTGCCGTACATACTTCACTACCATGGGCAGAGGCAAGGTTGCTGGCATCAACATGTCTAGGCCGGTTCTGTGTCCCACGCTTAATGTATACTGGAGCAGCTATTCTGCTTGAGGTTGCCAAGAACAATATCAGAACATCTGTAGCCAAACAGTTTATGACAATTGATTTGATGCAATCAGTTGCTTCATGATCGGCATCCAAAACAACACGTGTATCCGCTTCTTGATTTGTTTTCAAAGAAGGAACTTCTACACACTCATCTTCTGACAATTTGTAGCATTGACTTTCATACGCAATGTACATTGTCTATTTCTGAATTTCTCACCTTTCCATTCATCACAAAGAAACTGTATAAGGCTTGTCTTATTGTTTTGGCCACATAAAAACTTTCGCCAATGTGGGACTTTTTGACCTCCGGAAATGTTCTTTTGATGGATGGCCCCACATGCGCCTCTGTTCTCACTCCTCTCAATGTTTTTGATGGACAAGTCACGATAAACATCGAAGACTATCAATTCTCTTACTATGGAAACCTTCAGCCATTGCCATTGTGAATATTATTTCAGCTAAATCGGAAAATGTTTGGACTATGCTCATGCCATCGATTATGCATGTGGATGGCTCAGGAATTATTTCTGCAAATGCAGTTTTCTTTAATTCCTTGCCTAACGCTGCTTTGTTTGTTTTGCACATTGCCCCAGCTGGCATTGCCAGGGACCATGGAATGAGTCCTAGAGGGTGTAAAACATCCTTCATATCTAGCTTGCGGCTTCGTGCTATCACTGCCATGTGACCAAATAAGTTTCTGTCAGCTTTAATTATCACTTCCTTTCCTTTTGTCTTGATAGCCTTGGTTTTATTCAGACTAGGACATGTTTTAAGTTGTAGCCTGGGCAGTGGATCATTAAACTTCTTGATTGGCGTAGCACTTAGTCTTTGTTCACGGAATGCATTGTATGCATCCTCACCTTTTGATTGTGCTTCAACCAAATCTGGAATTGTATCTATTGGGACACTCACGGCCGTTGAAAGGTTGACAAGATCTGCCATATTGTCACTAAACGGATTTATCCAGTTATTTTCAAGCATATCTAATACAGACGATACGTCTGACTCGTCCCTACATATCTATGTGGGTGTCATGGCTGGGTGATTGAAGGAGCCTTTTGTAACAGAAACCATTTCCCTGCATGCACTCCTATAGTCTGTAGTAAGGTAATACTTATGTGTAGCTTCTTTGTTGGTGCTGAAGCCTTTTGTCCCGCCGGGTGTCTGAATATCTTTATTAACAGTCCTCAATTGTCTGATCCATGGGGATTCGGGCAAATGTATTTTGAGATCCTAGCTGGACAGAAAAACCACCAGCACAGAGTTGTTTGTGTACCTCCGGGTGACTGTTTGGAAGACTCAACATATTATCTAAGTACCAGGGAAGGTACCGTGCATAATTAGTTCTATCATATGCAAAGCACCAAGGGATGATTTCTCGAATTGCAATATCCAAAAGTACTGTGTGACCCCTTATGTGAGCTGCATTTAGCAAGGTTGACCATGAGCTTATATCTTGTGGCGTAGCCAACTTTGTATTGTCATCAGTGCAGTGTATAATGCACTCCTCAGTGTACGAGGGTTTGCTACACTTTGAGCATGATGGGCCAACTTCACACCACCCTTCATGCATTTCCATTTTCTATTATTCTTTTAAACGGGTGTGCTAATGCTTTAGTAAAGTGATAGAGAAAATTAACAACGACTGTGCTCTATGAATACTCACGCTTCAATGAATTTGACTCTCCCGAGAAAAAATAACAAAGCTGTATACTTGCTTGGAAATAAGTAAATTATAATTTACTTTTGATGGCAGTTTTAAATTATACCCCGGAACAAATATTACAGGCCCTCATTTTACTTTATCATTAATTTTGGATGCGTAAAATTGGACTAACAAGCTACTTGTTACTGCTTTAATAAACAAAGATTTAAAAATCTTGATGCATATTGCTTGAATGACAAATATTGTTTTGAGCGGTTATTTGCTTTCCAATCTACTTGGTGATTTAGAAAATAGTGGTGGGTTAGACAAACTGCAATATCTTTGTGGGAAATCATCCGAGTGTCATTCCATATGTCTCAAAATGTGGCCAACATATATGGCGATGAGACTATTGCAATTTAATCGATCGGAATTCATGGAAAGTAATTATTTACCAAACTGGTCTGATATAAATTGTATTTTTATATATAATATACACCTGTGCAAAAGTTAAGCACCAGCAAAAACAATAGAACGTAGAAACATGATGGTACAACTAGGCTGCCATACTTTTTGTCCCCGCGTTAGCTGACATAATTCCAAGTACGAAATGCACATGCAAGCATGACTTCACGCCGCTTGATGTCCATGCGTGGCGGGAAACAGCACACGTGTTCAGTTATGTAAAAGTCCAGTTTGAGGTGTAGAACATTACATACAGATTTAGGCGACAAGATTAGGAATTTTGTGTTCATGACCGTGGTTTATTTGTACAGAGAGAATTAGCTCTTGATTGTGAACCGCTATGGCAAGACGAAGGTTAAGTGATCGTGTGAAATGGCAAATCATAGGCATGCATACCACTGGTATGTCATGCAGAGAGATTGGCCGACAGCTGAACATTAACCATACTGTAATCAGTCGTTTGATTGTAAAACATGGGCAAACTAACGAGGTGAAGGACAGGCCTAGATCTGGAAGACCGAAGAAGACTACTGCCCGTGATGATCGAGCCCTAGTACGCCTTGTTAGGAGATCTCCATTCACCAACAGCAGAGTGCTCAGCCAGCAATGGGAAACGCGCAATAGAGTGTCAATGTCTACCGTCAAAAGGAGACTGTATGCTGCTGGCATGAAAGCTAGGAGACCTGTCAGACGTCCTCTCCTCACTGCACACCACAAAGAGGAGCGTCTGAGGTGGTGCAACGAAAGAAGACACTGGAACATGAGATCCTGGAGACGGGTACACTGGTCCGATGAAAGTCGGTTCCTGCTTCATGCCACAGATGGTCGAACTCGTGTATGGAGGTCCAGACGCACGGCGTATGACCAACGTAACATCATGGAAGAAGTTCCATTTGGTGGAGGTTCCGTTATGATATGGGGGTGCATCTCATTTGATTGTAAGCTGGATCTGTTGACTGTACCTGGAACACTAAATGGACAAAGATATCAAGATTCCATACTGGATAGAGTTGTGGTCCCTCATTTTGTAAATCATGCACCTGGAACCCACCCTATATTCATGGATGACAACGCCCGACCACATCGTGCTAGAGCTGTGCATGAATACCTCCGCCAGAATGCCATTGAACCCCTACCATGGCCAGCAAGGAGCCCTGACATGAACCCTATTGAGCATATCTGGGACATTCTGGGAAACATGGTGAGAAGGAGGGATCCTCCTGTGCAGAACCTACAGGAATTAACAGACACACTCCATCTTGAATGGCAACGAATACCACAATGGCGTATCAGTCGGTTGGTGACCAGCATGAGACGTCGTGTCCAGGCCGTCATCCAGGCACAAGGTGGATATACCCGGTATTAATAATGACAGTCTCAAACTCGTGCACAGATGTTAAATTTCGTTTTCAGACACCATTAATGACAATCTAGCCACGTGTGTCAACTGTAGGGCAATAGTTGTCAGTTGTGTCAACGTAACCATATTCAGGCCTCGTTTTCAAGTTCAAACAAAAACATACAGTGTTTCCCCACCATCATAATCAGCATTCCTCTAGTTGCATTATTACCTCTTGCACTAAGATGGATGGGTACATAAATGTTTATGCTATTGCTTTCTTCATAGCACATGAATATACCCTCGCATGTGCGTAAAAATAGGGTGGTGCTTAACTTTTGCACAGGTGTATATAATAAACAATTATGTTATTGTTTTGCCAAATTATTAAAACCATTATACCGCATCAGTTCACGCATATATATCTGTTTTCAGAATGAAATAAATAGGAAAATTTCATTTCGATAATGTCCCTGATTTTGTCATAAATTTCATCAGGTACCATAACTTTCATCTTGATTTCTCGAAAAAGCTGCCCTCAAATGTCTATTACGTTGAAAAGTAAACTAGACACATTTCACTACATAAAAATCATTACAGAATGTATTCCCCCCCCCCAAATGTTACCAATATCCACCCTGGCCCATGGACTAATTGTAGTATTTTGTATATGCCAGTGTAACATGTTTCAACATGTTTGAACATTATTCAACTTTCTGTATGTTTACCTTTGAATGACACATCTAATCACAAGCTGACCCTATCTTACTCCTGCTAATGGCTGTTTCCAGCGCAATAACACAGAGCTGTACACCGAAGGCTTGCCTTGTAAAACTTACACAAACCGCTGCATGCTTTACGACATGCACAGCAAATTAGTTCATGACACGAGCTTGAAGGCTGAACTAGTGTGATCCACACTGGTATCCATCTGTCGACAATCCAACTCCACCCCAATCAGCGAGTCTTGGCAGGACTGGAGTGGGAAATCTAGGGGCTTGCCCCTAGATGTAGCCTGCCTGGTAGGTGGCTCTCTTGATATGTTCACAAAGCACAGCCTGTCTAGGAAGAATGGTTTCAATTGTCCTGGAACTTGTGAGAAAATTGTTTGATGCTTCATTGACACGGCTCACTGAACATGTCCTACTATACATATGTACAACAAATCTCTCAATTTACTTAATGCCCTAGTCTGAGACTGTGTGTGGATTTTCTGATAGACTTGAAAACACAGATGTAATGGCTGGAAATATCTTCCATGTGTCATATATATGCTGAGTTCTTGCCTTGTCCACAGGGAGTTCATACCGTGTCGCAACCAGTGATGACAAGGAAGAATGGTAAAGCTGAACTGTGCCCAAACTACTGGCAATGATGTGTAAGGGTATGTACTGTAAGCTCTTATCCACTCCAAATGACAATCCACAATTCTTTCAGACCTAATCGTATGATTTTCCTGCACAAAGAACAACAATATCTGTCTTGACAGTTCTTATCATTACTCGATTGTATCCATTCTTAGCTGCATGAAGCAAAACTCGCGTATCAGCATCTTACTGACTCCATGGTGCAAGCTAGTCTTTGTCAATTGCAGTAGCGTTGACCACATCTTCATTCAAGGTGCTTATTAGTTGCTTGCCTTCTATAACTAATGATTCAATGTGAGTCGCTATTAACACAAACAGTTACGGCTTGTTTTCATCATAGGAAATTCTGCCAATTCGCAGGTGTTTCTTGTCCAGCAACTCGCTTAGGCATACCATGTGCGTATGATTCGTGTGCGCTTTGTTTCAGGCTGGTGGTAAGATATCTGGCCCATACAACGTCAAGGCGCATTACAGATTGTACCTGTGATACAACATAGGTGATGAAGATATTTTTGGCATAGTCTTCAATTCTTGACAGATTCCACTACACTTTCTGTTATTATATCGTTGTTATCCAAAATGAGTAGATCCATAATATCCTCCAAGAATAGATTTCCGATTTCCTTGATTGTGGCCACAAGTGCATTGGCATCTGTAGTAAAAGAATTTTGAGCACCAGAAATCTGTTCATGACGGTGTGTGTGGTGTCTTCATAAAATAGTCTCAAACTCTGTCACCACGTGTGCTGTCACCACTCTTGATACCTCCGGGCCTGACACCATCCAGCACGATAGAGCTGCCAGATCCTCAGTTAAACCCACAGCACCACTACCATCACCCTTAATCATTTCATTCTGCTGCTGCAGATTGTGATCCAGAAATATTACTGCAAAGAAATGCTGATATTTCTATACCATAAAATCGCCTGCTGGAACTGTTGATAAATATCAGGATGCTTCAGTGGTAGGGCCAATATATCGCGAATGTGCACAGGAACCTATCGAGCATAGTTGCATTAATCCATTGAAAATAACTATGGAATAAGTTGGCCAACTGTCTGTACATACAGGGAAAAGTGGCCCTCGTGATATTGCATAACCATAAGTTCCAAATTCAAAACCGTACACCAGAAATTGAACTGTGGGTGTGCTGGTGATTGTTTGCTTCTCCATGTTTCAAAATCATGTCATTCATTCTCATCATAAACAGTGCCAGTATCTTACATATGCATCAATCTGCAGAACATAGAGAGCCCCCACCCACCCCTGTCAATTGATGAACATAACATGTTCTATTTATATGTGATGCTGTTAGCATTGCATCAGCCTTTCCTGAACTAGTTACGTTGGCTTGACCTAAGTCCATCCGCTTTTTTCCAATGACTTTCCAAATGTTTTCAAAGCAGCCATTTCAATACGTATTCCGCCCATCATCGCAACATACTTATCTCCATAGATACCTGGCATTTGCAATTGTATCTGCTTTGCAAGAGAGAGCAATGGCTTGTCCATCGCAATGACTGTAGTCTGACCTGGGTTTATATGTTCAACCACATTCTTTATTACTTTCATCGCATGCAGATTCAGCCCTGCTGAATGTTCCTGTTCATAGAATAATGTTAATAGTGGCGGTAGGCTCTGTTTGGGATGGTGCATTGAATGCTACTCATGACAAATAGTCTCTATATCTTTGTCAAGAGGCTCTTTCATCTTGATCAACCATTCCATCTCCTTGACTGTTGCAAAAATGCTAAGATCACATGAAGGTTTAAATGTCCCCATGTGTTTCAGGTACATGCGGAATTGTGAGAGGGGAAAATGTATATATGATACCGGATGTTCAGAGATTTTTCTTTGTTTTAGCAATATTTGGATTGAGCATAACTACACAACGATTACTTCCACGGTATTCATGACATGGGTGCTGGGTCAATGAGATTACAGTTCCATGGAATGAGTCTGTGGCAGCTCTGGAGCTGGGAGAGTGTTGAACAAACTTGTCTTCAATTTTGAAATGCTACGTCCCAATCAGTAGAGTTTGTCTACTAGAAATATGTGGCTACTATGGGCATGAACTGCCAAATCAATGTCTAAAGCTAATAGTGTTACTTTATCGGCACGATTTTTGTGGATCTGCATGTTGTACCCTATTAAAGATTAATAGTTGTGAAATTGAAAGTGCTGCTCTTGTGCCGAGCTTTTCATGACCAGTTTGCTCAGTGATGCCTGTCCCATCCAGAACTATGTCAATCAGTGCTAAAAGAGAAGATACATAATGCTGCTGACATTTTGATGTCATGGAGCGAGCCTCCCTGTAGTGCTCAATTAAGCGATTCAAATTGGAAAGTTGTTGTTTAGGGGTTAATATCGGGAGGATCTACTGTTAATCAATTCATTTGATCCGAATTGCTTAACTAGACCGAAGTTAAGTCAATGCAATTATGACTCAAATGAATTCAAGATGGTGGATTGACAGAATCAAGAGACCCAAAATGGGTCTCTTTTTCAAATTGACTCAATATGGTAACATCATCTTTCGAAGATCCAATATGAAGACTTCTTGACCTCAGAATGACCTTATAGGGTAATCTCAATATCCAAGAAGATATAGGGTTACGAAATGGAAAAACCAATCTGAAGTGTAAATCTATCGGAGACCCAATATGGCCCCCAATGACAATTCTAGGATTTACCAGACGTCGACTGATGTTAAGTTAATATGGCGTAATTTATGATTGGACCATCTCGAAGAACCTGGAATTCGAATGACGTGTGAATATTATGACGTAATCATAAAGTGTGTCAAGATGGCGGACTGTCAATTCTTACTTGGATGACTAGTTGAACGACTCGTCAAGATTAAATTCTATGGTCCCATCTCAACGGCCGATGAATTGGTTGTTAATCAAGAATGTGGATTGGATATCCCAGACAAAGTTTCAAATTATTAATTCCTAAGACCGGACTTAAACTAACTGGATATCATTGTTGGCAGCGAATGCGTCAGAGAGGGTTAATTAGACAAAGAAAAACAGATACCAATATCAGTTGTTAAAAAATATTTAATATCTGTATAGCATTTCAATTAAAAAATATCATCAATTGCACAGTTGGATAAAATGGATTAAAATGGATGAGATGGATGGACAGTAATGGTATATCACAGATAATTTGAATCAAGATTGAACGAATTCATGATGCATGCTATTTCAACGAAAGTTGAAGCATCAGACCCACTATAATTCGGTTTATAAATCAGTCGTTAGCATAGAATAATTTGGCACAATAATTTCATGCTTAGCAATTAAGTTATTAGACATTTGGTTATAATCAGTTAATGTCTGGAGTAAAATGTTATCCCAACCATTAACTGCTTGAAACCGAAACGTATAAACAACACTAAACATACAATTTTTTACCTTCTTGTCTCGATAAGCGACGGAATATGATTCAGTTTAAATAATGAATCGATTCCATTAATTCGCGTTGAGTCGAATTATATAAAATCGTGTAACTCAAATCTTTACTGATTTTACACGCTGGAAATAACTTCTATCATGGGTCTGAGAAATGTCCATTTTCGTAGGAATAGAAGATTATTATGAAAATTTACTACTGGAATGGTTCATTCATCACCGACTTTCATTATAATTGGTAGTCAGTATACCATTAAGTAATTACTAACCTATGCTAATTAAATAATTAAGATGTATAATATATTATGTTTTGTGTTTGTTGGTGTAATGTCATACCAAAATCTGCATATCTTTCGTAGAGACGTAAAGACTGTAGTCTGTCATAGTTGAGTTACTCGACCCTGGAGAGGTGGTCGAAGAAGATGATCCGAAAAATAGGTCGTGCGAATCCGGAATAATAATCAATATATATGTGTGATATAAACACAGGCACAGGAATATAAGGAGCATGACGTCACTGGCGAAACATATATGAGCAATGCCCAATGTGGGTGTTAAAGCACAATGACTTTAAACGAAATGGAGATCGTTGAAGACTATCCTCAGGTGACTGCTGTTAAGAATCCACTCCCGAAATGTAATTCGAAGAAGATAACTATATTACATCGGTGTTCTGATAACTGATGCATAGATGTAAAGAACGGGTTCGACACATCTCTATGGTGATTGAGAATGTTCGATGATGGATCTTTATGTTTGTAGCTTTTATGGGTGGAAAGCGATCCCGGAATAGACTGAAGATTATTGTAGAAGCGTTCGACGATGGGTCATAAGATTAGAAGACCCATGAGCAGATGACTGACTACTGAAGAAGGTTCAATGGCGGGTTAGGGAGGATAAGTTGTTCCCCATGGCTGATTTGAACCCGGAGCCGGCAGGCATGCTGGTAGGTGAGCTAAGTGAGTTGTCCCTAGGGCGTGGAGAGGTGTTTGATAGCTAAGTGTTTATTGAAATGTGATCGCCTCATCCATAGGAATTAATTACGGCACCTAGGACTATCACCACTAATTCAGCTTAATATAAAACGTTGATATTCAACTACTTGGCATTATTACTTAGCCTGTTCCTCTTAAAAGGGAAACCCTACCGCTCACATAAAATAATAATAAGAAAACTTTTTTAAAAACTTCACATTTGAAGAACCAGACACATCTTGCTGGTTTCACGCCTGCCCAGACACTAATCTTGCTATTCACTGACACATGCTTTGGCGGCAATTTTCGCGCCGAGAAGCATGTATAATG
>CM067359.1:155377111-155490505 GCA_034401795.1 Chaetoderma sp. LZ-2023a
ATAGTTGTGAAATTGAAAGTGCTGCTCTTGTGCCGAGCTTTTCATGACCAGTTTGCTCAGTGATGCCTGTCCCATCCAGAACTATGTCAATCAGTGCTAAAAGAGAAGATACATAATGCTGCTGACATTTTGATGTCATGGAGCGAGCCTCCCTGTAGTGCTCAATTAAGCGATTCAAATTGGAAAGTTGTTGTTTAGGGGTTAATATCGGGAGGATCTACTGTTAATCAATTCATTTGATCCGAATTGCTTAACTAGACCGAAGTTAAGTCAATGCAATTATGACTCAAATGAATTCAAGATGGTGGATTGACAGAATCAAGAGACCCAAAATGGGTCTCTTTTTCAAATTGACTCAATATGGTAACATCATCTTTCGAAGATCCAATATGAAGACTTCTTGACCTCAGAATGACCTTATAGGGTAATCTCAATATCCAAGAAGATATAGGGTTACGAAATGGAAAAACCAATCTGAAGTGTAAATCTATCGGAGACCCAATATGGCCCCCAATGACAATTCTAGGATTTACCAGACGTCGACTGATGTTAAGTTAATATGGCGTAATTTATGATTGGACCATCTCGAAGAACCTGGAATTCGAATGACGTGTGAATATTATGACGTAATCATAAAGTGTGTCAAGATGGCGGACTGTCAATTCTTACTTGGATGACTAGTTGAACGACTCGTCAAGATTAAATTCTATGGTCCCATCTCAACGGCCGATGAATTGGTTGTTAATCAAGAATGTGGATTGGATATCCCAGACAAAGTTTCAAATTATTAATTCCTAAGACCGGACTTAAACTAACTGGATATCATTGTTGGCAGCGAATGCGTCAGAGAGGGTTAATTAGACAAAGAAAAACAGATACCAATATCAGTTGTTAAAAAATATTTAATATCTGTATAGCATTTCAATTAAAAAATATCATCAATTGCACAGTTGGATAAAATGGATTAAAATGGATGAGATGGATGGACAGTAATGGTATATCACAGATAATTTGAATCAAGATTGAACGAATTCATGATGCATGCTATTTCAACGAAAGTTGAAGCATCAGACCCACTATAATTCGGTTTATAAATCAGTCGTTAGCATAGAATAATTTGGCACAATAATTTCATGCTTAGCAATTAAGTTATTAGACATTTGGTTATAATCAGTTAATGTCTGGAGTAAAATGTTATCCCAACCATTAACTGCTTGAAACCGAAACGTATAAACAACACTAAACATACAATTTTTTACCTTCTTGTCTCGATAAGCGACGGAATATGATTCAGTTTAAATAATGAATCGATTCCATTAATTCGCGTTGAGTCGAATTATATAAAATCGTGTAACTCAAATCTTTACTGATTTTACACGCTGGAAATAACTTCTATCATGGGTCTGAGAAATGTCCATTTTCGTAGGAATAGAAGATTATTATGAAAATTTACTACTGGAATGGTTCATTCATCACCGACTTTCATTATAATTGGTAGTCAGTATACCATTAAGTAATTACTAACCTATGCTAATTAAATAATTAAGATGTATAATATATTATGTTTTGTGTTTGTTGGTGTAATGTCATACCAAAATCTGCATATCTTTCGTAGAGACGTAAAGACTGTAGTCTGTCATAGTTGAGTTACTCGACCCTGGAGAGGTGGTCGAAGAAGATGATCCGAAAAATAGGTCGTGCGAATCCGGAATAATAATCAATATATATGTGTGATATAAACACAGGCACAGGAATATAAGGAGCATGACGTCACTGGCGAAACATATATGAGCAATGCCCAATGTGGGTGTTAAAGCACAATGACTTTAAACGAAATGGAGATCGTTGAAGACTATCCTCAGGTGACTGCTGTTAAGAATCCACTCCCGAAATGTAATTCGAAGAAGATAACTATATTACATCGGTGTTCTGATAACTGATGCATAGATGTAAAGAACGGGTTCGACACATCTCTATGGTGATTGAGAATGTTCGATGATGGATCTTTATGTTTGTAGCTTTTATGGGTGGAAAGCGATCCCGGAATAGACTGAAGATTATTGTAGAAGCGTTCGACGATGGGTCATAAGATTAGAAGACCCATGAGCAGATGACTGACTACTGAAGAAGGTTCAATGGCGGGTTAGGGAGGATAAGTTGTTCCCCATGGCTGATTTGAACCCGGAGCCGGCAGGCATGCTGGTAGGTGAGCTAAGTGAGTTGTCCCTAGGGCGTGGAGAGGTGTTTGATAGCTAAGTGTTTATTGAAATGTGATCGCCTCATCCATAGGAATTAATTACGGCACCTAGGACTATCACCACTAATTCAGCTTAATATAAAACGTTGATATTCAACTACTTGGCATTATTACTTAGCCTGTTCCTCTTAAAAGGGAAACCCTACCGCTCACATAAAATAATAATAAGAAAACTTTTTTAAAAACTTCACATTTGAAGAACCAGACACATCTTGCTGGTTTCACGCCTGCCCAGACACTAATCTTGCTATTCACTGACACATGCTTTGGCGGCAATTTTCGCGCCGAGAAGCATGTATAATGCCATATATGGAAGTTGACTGATCAATCATAGTATTGAGTGATCACTCAACCATATCGAAATCAGACAAAATAGTCCCCAGATCAATTTAACCAATTTTGGATCATATTTTGAAAACATGGCATCGGTCGTGTCAGATTAGCATTCTTAGGCCCATACGCAATTTATAAGCGGCCTTATTCAAATTTTAATTTTGTTTGTGACGTCATCAACTTAAAGTTGACGCATCTCTCCTTACACTGAGTTGAAGGATCCATCAGTGCTGCTTTTTGGCAAGCATATCTCTAGACACAATTCACGCTGTCGTTGCTAACAGTATAGGCTCGTCATCAAAGCTGTTTTCAGAAGTAAGTGGTAGTGACGGACCAATATCTTCATCAAAGCCTAGCAGTATCTCCCAACATTTGTGGTGTGCTTTGAGATGGGATAGTTGCAACAAGAGTCGTTCTTTCAGTCGGGTAGAATTTAACCCCTCTGGAACATTTGCATTTAATTCACACAGTCTTGATGTATAGAGTTTCACTAAATGGAAGAGTTTGAATAAATGAACAATGTCATCTATCATTCTTGTCACTTTTCTATACGATAAGTTCAGCAAGCACGATACCCTTCAATGACTCTTTACTGTCGCTTTCTTCAGTTTCTGTCTGAAGCAGTTATAAAGTCCAACTAAGCAATCTGTCTGATAAGTAGCATCGATGTGCACATGTCACCCATTTAAAATTTAGCCAACAGTTTTGTATCTTGAAGTTCTTTGGAATATGACTGCACTTGTCTGTCAAAGTTTGTAGTAGATGCTTTATCGAGATCTATTCCAAGTTCATCACTAAAGATGCACAATATTACACTAACAGCCTTACATTCCATCACCCCTCAAACGGATTGAGTCCTAACTGGACTATTATTGGTTAGAATATCCTCTAATTATTGTTTCTGTGCATTCTGTATTTTCACCGAGCTGGATTTGTTGAAGCACTATTTATTTCAAGACGTTTGATGTTAAAGTCCCTTTAATTCCACTACCATTATCAAGTCACGAAATATTGATGTTCATTGATATGCATCCAAGTTCATTAACTGCTATGGGGCATTTTCAGCTAGCGTATCATATCCTGAACCATAGCTAGTTTGTCTCGTAGAATGTGCTGGACAACTGAACGATTCATCAGTTAGTTCCTGGCACAAAGCGCAACATTTCCAGTCAGTTGTGAGCACTTGGGATGTAGCATCAGTGCTAGAATTATTGCCTCTGTGTGTTCTGTATTTTCACCGAGCTGGATTTGTTGTGAGCACCTGGGATGTAGCATCAGTGCTGGAACCACTAGTGGGTGGCTGAGAAGAAATTATCCCACACCACGTTGCCATTGCTTGTAGAGTGTTATGCAGCAGCTGTAACAATTTCCTCAATCATTGACGATCTAAAACGCATAAACTAGTGCATCAAAATGGTGATGGAATCAATCATTTAACATAGGCTATGTAACAGCCTCTAGTTAATTGGGTTGCAGTGACCTTGACCTTTGACCTTTTGATCTCAAAATTTCCACTCGTCCTTGTAACCCCGCACGCTATCTTCCACTCAATTATGATATGAACTAGGTTATATATTTTGACTACAAATAAAACTTGGAAATGTGTAATTCGTCATGTCCTTGTTAATTGTTGTTCATTTCCAGCAATGCCACACTGGTATTTCAAAAATGAATTCCTCCTATTTCATACAGGATATCAAATGGGTCTTGCTTTTATTTGACCTTGCATACAATAAGGTACAAATGTGCCAATTTTGGTGCTTTTATCACAATGTGAACAATTCCGCTAAAATCTGGTGCTTATCCGCTGGACTAATTCAGAATTTTGATTGATACATTTTTTGGTTTACGATTAATCTAGGTTACCCCGTGCCCATATATGGTCATGTGGGCGTGGCCTATTATGCAAATGAGATGACATCATCACCCTCTCATCCAATCTACACAGCTGCCTATATTGTAACTCTTCTACTCATGTATTACATGGAAATATTAAAGAATGTAACCTTTAATGGTCAAGCCAGACAAAACTGACCTCTACAGTAGGCTTGGGGCAATATCCATTTGCAGGACATTTTTAGAAATTTAACACTGGATTGACTGGCTCAATAATAGTAATTGAGTCATTCCAGTTGTAAATTTTCAAAAAAGATAGTCCTCTCTTGACTTGCAGATTAAAATATTCCAGCTTCATGACGGATATTCTCTGCCAATTATAACTGGCACGTCCGTATACAGGTGACGTAATTGAGTATGACGTCGCATACATGAGTGAGAGATCGGGCCATCTATTGTTTGGGTGGTGCAAGACTGGTGGGTTAAGATATTTGGAATAAATATATTTTCTACGTAATAGCAATGTCATGTAATGGAGTCATTTATTGGTAGAAAGGAGCAAAAGGCATGTTCACATGAAGAAATGAATGATATGCACGTTCTCCGAGAGATTTTATACGTCAATGATGGTGCTAAAACAGCATTTAGCCAACTCACCGAAGGGCAATAACACATTTAAGACATTGGTATTCGTGTTATTACTTCCCCTATTCCTGTTATTATCATCCATACATGTGCATGCGGGTAACTCGTAGACAAGTTCTCTAGAATTCCATTAAGCAATTTGTTTAGTAGCTGTCACCATGGAGTTCGACAGCCACGTTCAATCGTATATAAAACACCTGTCGTAATATACAGCGACCATTCTATGGAATTTTTTTATTTCATTCAGTATTCTGTTAGCTTCTACTAAAGACACAGGCAATCTTCTTCATCTTCTGGTGCCTAGACGTCATTCACACGACACAGCCCTGGGAGGGGACCTAAAGCCGCCGTCCACGCAACCATTCGGGGAAGGCCCTCTAAGATAGAGCCACCCCTGATAACATGTGGACGTTGGGCCAACGTTGGCAGATCGCAGTTGGCATTACAACGTTGGCCCAACGTTGACTGTATCACTTGTTTGCCAACGCTGGGCCAGTATTGGAAATTTCACATTAAATCAAACAAAATCAACATAATATTCAAATTTTAATTTTTAAATTGTTAAATTAAGCTTTCTGGTGTGATATTTGAAACATTTTCATAGATTTATGCGCGTTGGCTCAACGTTGGCCCAATAATGTATTGCCAACGTTGGACCGATGAGCAAAACTACCTTGGCCCAATGTAGTGGTAAACATTGGCCCAACGTTGGGTCAACGTTTGCTTGCTATCAGGGGTGGCTCAAATACACCACGGTATAAGTGGGCAACATAACTAAACTAGCGACGACGACGACGATGCCATAAAGGGCTACGTCAAGATCACTAAATGGCATACAAATCGTACACTTTGTTTAGAATTCTGGAAATCCATTAGACCTGGTATGGAGAGGATCGCTATAAACTTGGTCGAAATCCAATGCGCTCACCAGGTGGCCATATTGAAAATTCATAAAATCACGTTTTGTACGTTTTGCGACATTGACACTTGATTGTATGGCATGTGAAATGATCCCTATAAATTTGGTCGGTGTGTGAATATCTCCACTTGATTGCCATCTTTCAAATTGGTTTCCTTGCAATAACTTTGAACAATTAAATAAAAGCCTTGTAAATCTGTCCAATTTTTAAAGGTACGCTGTTGATTATGTTGAAATTATGGCGGCAAATGCTCCCACTCAAATTAGTTACAAAATTCACAACAGAATGTTTAATAAATGGTAAATTCATCAAAGCCATACTATTCGTGGCGGACATTAGTAATCTTTCTATTAGAGCCTCGCCCTCCCGTCTGCGTCATGTTTAACCCCTCTTGTGTCAACTTAACCCTTTAATGGTCAAACTAACCAAAAGACAACTTTGCAGACATGGCTACTTGAAAGGCCAGAGCCAGTCATTCTAGTGGTAAATTTTCGAAAATACTCTTCTCTAGCCCTGCAGATAGACACTGGCTAAGTAAACACTTTAATTTTCTTCACCATTTTACCACTTTTACGTTTTGGTATTTTCATGGGCCTATTATCTTTGTCTTAGTCAATGTGAACTTGCATATTTGTTTACGATTTAATTATGCTTTAATACTTTTCAAAATGGATTCATGCGACGTCACTGTGTCATCCCTGGATGACTCGTTTGTCTGACTTGGTGAGGTCATTAATACTGCTGATTCAGTAGCCTTCTTCCACTAGCACGAGGAAGTCAGACGTTCTCCGCCATAACAGACTCCACCATGGAAGTGGGGAGAAGGCAAAAGTTCGACTAAAGTACGGGTATGTGCGCGATGTGTGTGCAATACAGTACACCTCCAGATACGGATTGACACTACACAGGAAAGACAAGCATACGAAAGAGTCGTTTTAAAAATTAAATGTAGTACCTTTAACGTAGGATTAAATCGTCTCTGGGACCTTAAGGGCCACATCAATCGGCATAATAACATCAAGTCCGAAAAATGTAAGGTTTTTGGATTAGCTTTTCAATATAAGAAGAGCTTCGTCCTACACAAGCGGACAAACCATAATACCGTGCAGGGAAATATGTCTGCCAGCATGGTGGTAGCACATTTGCAACACAAGACTCTAGCCGACCATGTCAATGGTAGGCATGAAGGCAAAATCTTTCGATGTCCATGCGGTTACACTTTTTCATGGAGATCATCTCTTAAATATCACATTTCCATTTGCGAGTTATCAGCCATGTAGATGATACTGATATGAAACTTTTATCATTTTATCTTTACTAATAATTTACCATTATTAGTGAAGGGGGTGGGTGGGTTGGGGGTTGACCTTATACCATGGAACCGCTGTGTCTCTGTCACATGCCTGACATCAAGCCATCCGTCAAATCGTCACTCCTAAACAGTGGTGTAGCTTATCCTGGGCCACATCAATAAGACGATGCATGACCCGACTCGCCACGACTTCACACAGAAGATATTGGAAAATCCATGCTTGAAAATACTTTGATGAATAAACATCATAAAGTTATCCGTCTACGTGTAGAATTCTATGAAGTACTATATTATATAATGCTCGTAAATCATGCTAAACATTTTGATAATCAATTTAGTAAAGGTTGTTGATGATTATCCAGCACCAACGTTCACTGTAATTGTTTATTTTTTCAAATAAGCACTAAGTGAGCTTTACCAAATATTTTGAGAAGACTTTGACTGAAATTTGTTGCTGCCAATAGCAGCATAATATTTCAGTCAAATTTTTCTCAAATCAACCAACTTAGTGAAACATTCGTCAATAATTTCGCATTCCGGTCAATAATTATGTATGCCTTTGAGCTGGTGTTATAAATACGGGCTCTTTCTTGCCAGAGTTGACAGAGTGTATCTTCCAACTCCTCAGACCACATTCGACATCTTCAAAGAAGACACACGTGACGCATGTGATGCACATGACTTGATGCTATTTTTTGATTGGCTAATCAACGTAACCACAGTCGGACGTTGTCATGAGGGCGGTCACGCAAACACGGCAGGTAAGGACTACTGCCAACTACAATCAACAGCGATCGAACATGTTCAATCGAGCCGACACGTCACGGACGCGACTCAACTTGATACAACTGCCATGCCACACCAACACGATTATCTGCGAAAGGCCGTTGAGTTGTGTCGGGTCGGGCATCGCTGCATTGACGTGGCCCTGATCTTAGGACTAACCCTTTCAGATCCTTGCCATCAAGGAAGGGTAAAATTGAAAATCTGTTGCATGGAATCATTTTCAATTTCCCTCACTCAAAGACGGTGTAGGTTTTCAGAGAAGCTTTTGTATATTTAAGTCTCGAAAGACTTAAATTCATGATACAATGTAAATTCTTTGATCTAAGAAATATTCTATTGAATAGCTTGGAATTTATTTGTCTGCCAGCTATTGCTTCCTGAGGCAGCAACAGTTTCCATGCAAATTATTTTCAATCTCTTTAATGCAGTAGTCGACTCTAATCATATTAAAGGGGCATATTCACAGCATAATGCTGAAAATAAAATTGGCAAAATTTTATACTTTTAGACACTTAAATTTCGGGCTCGGGTGTAAGGAACCGAAATAATAAATCTTAACATATGATGATTACATTACATTGAACATATAAATTAATATAATTTTTTAAGTCGTGAAATAGAATTAGAGGCACGTGTTCCTAATTCAAATTCGCAACAGAAAGAATTATAATAATTTGCACGGAATGAAATCATCATAGGTTAAGATTTGTTTCGCTTCATTACATTGAGGTACACAAATTAAGCCTCTAAAAGCTGTGAATGTGCGCCTTTAAAAATATATATTATAACCAAATCTGGCTGGAAAGACGCCATACTGTACTGTATCTGTAATTCCAGCCACTGTGGGCTCAACCCTGAAGTTAGGGTAAATATTCCTCTTTTTCTTCTGACATCCCTTTTGCGAGGCACCAACCTTAGCGCTCGTTGTCGGCAATCAAGTATAATATGGTCAGATTTAATTTAAAACAGCAACTAAATATCGTTCTATTATAGTGTTCTAGCATCAACGGTTTGTTAATTCTTGCATTTAAAAGATAGTTCATATTAACAGCTCGTACACTTACATGTACATTGCAGTCATTTAAAAGCTAGTTAGTAGGGGGAAGAAGATGCAAGCTGATCCATAGCATTACTTCTAATACTATGCAGTGCATAGCAGAGAATACGGGTGATCCTAGCAATTTGTGTTGAGTTTTTTGGAGATAGTTGAAACCCGTGCTCTGACTTCATATTTTCATAATCTAAAATTCGCTGTGCTACAAGTGAAGGAGTTGCCATAATGTTCTTGATGATGTCTGAGTGATTTTCGTCTTGCAGTATGATTTGAATGTTATTTATGTAGGAATTTCTGCAGGTTTCGGTCGCTTTGCAGGTTTCTAGAAAATAAATCCTATCCTCAGGAGCATCGCGACAAAGCAGGCATGTATCCAGCGTGTTACGCTGATTGAAACGCGCTCGATTTGATTGAAGTGTATATGATCCAGTTAATAATTTCGCTTTTATGGCAGCACGCCTATCATCTCTAGCGTTATTATCAACTGAGCTCCAACAATGGTGAACTGATCCCACCGCACATGAGTTAATACACAAGTACTTCAGAGATGACTTCATTAGCGATTCTTCGTGCCATTGTGCTTGAACTGCAGCATTAATTGCGTCTTGTACCTTTGATTTCCATTTATCTTTTGTAGGAGTGTTATGAATCAGCTCCTATATGCTTGGTAACTCATATTTGTTAAGGATACTACGACACTCGGAGAACCAACTGTTGCTGTTGATGTCTTTCATAGCGATTTGCCGGGCCGCCATTTGATGCTCAATAGTATCCATTTCTGAAAAGTTATTGCGAAGAAGGATTAGTTTCCTGCTATCAAGTTCAGCTTGGACTGGTCTTACGCCAAGCAAAGTCAAAACTGAGACTGATGCTGTGTTTGAAGGAAGTGATTGTAGCTGTCGAAGAACCGATCGCTGGAACTGTTCACGGTCATTAATAGCTACTTGTGTTACATAGTTATGTCTTAAATTTAACTGCTCAAATTTTCTAGTCGTTAATTTGAATTTTGACGTTTCCATGAAAGGATTTAAATTTGATTTGATCGAAGTGACGGTTTCAGCGTCTTGTTGTTAGTGCAGCTTCCATCATCGATTTACCATTATACCTAATCATGTATATATTTAATTCCAATTTAATTTTTATTGTCTGACTATGTAGGAATTTGAAGATTCATGTCTGTTCAAAAGCAAATTGTCCAAATGTTAATAGTTAAAGTGGACGTCACATGCCTTGCTCCTCTTGTTTCTCTGCTGCCGCCAAATGTGAGGGGATAGAGTGTCGCATTTGGTTTTGTCTGTATATCTGTATGTGTCTCTATTTATTCATATCTTCTTTTTCTTTTTGGAGGATCGAATATAAACGACTACCTTACTGGGATCATTAATATCCGAGAAAGTGTTTTCGGTTCTTTTTATTTTGGTGTTTGATTTTGGCGTGATTAATTTCCGGGATCAAACCTTTGTGTGTTGAAATGTGTTGCAAATCGGTAGGTCGTTTCAGAGGTACAGTCGCGGACAGACAAACAGACGTACAGACAGGCAGACAGATCCATATGCAATACACTTTCCCTCAAATCTGGTAGTTTACAAGTGTCTTAAGTATTTAAATGAATGGAAAAGGGAATTGTCAAAGTGTTTAAATTGGCAACACCATTCAATAATGAAAATATTACCCTAAGTAAAATTAAAATGAATCATAATTATTAAATCGAGTCAAAACGACCGTCACGAATACAGTCAAAACTGCCTATATAATGGACACCCGCATCTGCGCCTACATGATGGTGGATTTTAAGGATGGGTGGCCATCAGACATTCAGAGTCACAATCTTGTGCCCGCCACCCCACCCTACCCCACCCACCGCAAAGCCTGTTAGCCTGTGTAGTCAGTTAAGTGAATTACTAGGACTAAAACCTGACTTCCGCATTCAGAAATGCATTGGGTGTATCAAGGAATACATCCATCTAGTGGCCGCCAGTCGGTGTATCTGAGGGTAAACTCACACATCCACCTCCACCCACTCGCCAATCAATTTTAAATCTTGCCACTCTCATACGAAATCCCCTAAATTGCAGGAGGTAAGTATAGGCCTTCATTTGGCTGTAAAATTATTCTATTTTTCTTGTTTTCTTATATTAAATAGCTGCAGAAGTTGCTATCGCTAGTAAAGCTCCACATTATCTGAACTGTGGGCTTCAAGAGTCTAGCATAATTATCGCATACATTTTTTTAATGACTAAATTCACCTTATCCATCTATCATCTGACGTTATATGACGTCATAATCAGGTAATCGGCGCATAGGATGACGTCATAATAATTATGTCATAAATTATTCTATTTGGCCAGTCTTTAACTGTTAATAGTCTGGCACGTTGTACGAATTGTATGTCTCTACTATTTAATAAACATGCTGTTGAATATTTTGAAACTAATTTGACTGGCGCGGTTGCTGCCATAGGGAGCAACAGCAACCAGTCGAATTAGTTTCAAAATATTCAACAGCTTACCTGCATAGTTTTCTGAAAATTGATTGTCAGGGAGTTCAGAGATCGATCGATCCCAACACGAGTGAGGTGTGGGTGGAGCTTAGATAAAGATGGGAGGGGCATAGCTAAAACTGGACAGGTCCATTCTGATGACACATTCAATTTTATCCGCTAGTTTCTTGTTGCGAGGGTGAGCCTCCTGCGCCACTTACACCCCGCGTGTCGTTGCACCATCATCATTACAAATATAATATGAAAATTTAAACGTGCATATTCACAGTAAAATTTCTGAAAATAAAATTGTTTAAATTATACACGTTTAGGGACTTAAACTGTGAGCCTATGTATAGTGAAACGAAATACATCTTAACATATGATGATTCCATTCCATATAGATTAATATAATTTTTTAAGTTGCGAAATTCCTCTATTTCAATTTCGCAACTTAAAAAATTATATTAATTTATATGGAATGGAATCATCATATGTTAAGATTTATTTCGTTTCAGTATACATGGGCACATAATATAAGCTTATAAAAGTATGTAATTTTGACATTTTTAATTTCATTCTGGTTTGAATGTGCGGAACTGCTATGGTGCAGATGGGTGTTCCCCGCGTCAGCTGCAGTGTGCCGCCTACGTTCATGGTTGCAGCGTGCTGCGCCTGCATTTGGTTGCGTGTTGATTTGTGGAGGCCGTGGTTGGTCGTATTGCTGTTGTTTTCATGTTCTGTGTTCATCGCTATCCAGTCTCCCTCCTCTACGCTAGTGTCTCTTAATGCAACCAGAAAGTGCGGACGTGGAAGCAGAGATGTATCTACTGGTCATTGCCCACGTTTGCCTACGTCTGCCCAATCTGATGTTGTATCATTAATTCTTACGCTTTGTTTTCTATTGGTTAAATAGTTTTCTATCCTCTTGATTTCTTTGTTCCTATACCGTAGCTTTACAATTTTGATTGGAGACTTTTATGTGGTACTGTATCGAAAGCCTTGGAGAAATCCAGATATACAGCATCAACAGATTCTTTCGCATCTACTTTAGTGATTATGTATTCAAGATACTCTAGCAGTTGAGTTTTGCATGATCTGTTATGTCTGAAACCGTGCTGGCATATAGAGAATATGTTGCCTTCTTCCAAATAGTTTACAATACTGTCCCTAACAAATGACTCAATGACCATGTAAGGCTACTTGGTCTGTAGTTATTTGGATCAGTTTTTTAACCTTTCTTGTGTATATGCAGCACACATTTGCCAATTTCCAGATGTTTTGTAGTACACCGCCTTCGAGAGATTTGTTAAAGATGATGCATAAAGGTACACTAATTTCCTTGGCTACTTCGATTAGTATTCTCACTGAAATTTCGTCTGGGCCATTGCTTTTATTTGGGTTTAGGGCTTTCAGTTTTTTCTCAATAGCCATAGGTTTTATTAATATACTGTCTAAAATAGTGCTTGTGGCCCTATTGCTGATACTTGGTATATTTTGCAAGTCCTTAGAAGTGAAGATACTTGGGAAGAAGTTGTTGAGGATATTTGCGTTTTCTTTGTCATCTGTGCTAATGGTATCAGTATCTGGGTTATGTGGGCCACTAATCGATTCAAGTAGAGTTGTTTGGTTTTTTACATAGTTCCAATATGCTTTAGTGTTATTTTTACCACTTTTCGTTCGAAGGACTGTTTGGCTCGTCGGATGGATGATGTAGCTGGAAGTCTTATAAAGCTCATAATCTGAAGTGTTCTTAGTTTTATTGTACTTTTTGTAGGCTCGATTCTTTAGCGTATGTGACTGTGATGCGGTGTGGTCAATCCAGAGATGTTTCTTTCTGCCCTGTTGCTTAGACGCAAGCATATATTGCTCTTTCACAGTGGTTAATTTTCTGTGTGGTAAGCGCCAAACCCACCTACCATGTTAGCCGATTTTTATTGTTTGAGCTGTCCGAGTTTGGACTTCTGTAAATGAACCCAACAAGGATTGTTTGTTTTTGTTGTGAGATCCATGATGTCCACGCAGACTCGTTGAAGCAATGAGTATTTAGTGTATCACAGTCCTTGGCGCTTATTGATTCATGAGTCTAAATCGGGACACGTCTTGAAGGGTTACTATTCATTGAGAGGTTATATTCGGCAATCTGTAGTTCGCTAATGTTTATGTTTGTGTTTTAGGTAGCATATCAATTAATATGATAGCAGGACGAGTCTCGTATACCAGCATTTCCAATTCAGCTTTTTGTTGATCAGACTATCACCATTTGTGTATATACATGTATTTGTTATTGCTTTAGAGTTTGTTTTATTAATCGGTTGGCTGTATATTGGTATAGCTTGTTTTTGGGCATGGTTAGATTGGGAGTGAAGTTCAGTATTCCTATTATTTATACTGTCTTCGTATGCTTCATTATTTGGTGGTGTGGCAAACGGAGGATTGTGTAATAAGCTGAAGCAGTTTGATAGTTGTATTGGTGTTGATACCATTTTGGAGCTGTTTGTTGCTTGGTTTATTTCCTCCGTGGTGGTGTCTGTGGATAGTAAAAATTGTCTGTGTCCCTGGAGATATCCATTAATGAATGCAGATAATTTTTAATGTTAACGGATAATAAGCAGATCCCTTGATGGTTTGGATGGACGTTGTCCCGGAACAGTGTCTGATATTCCTCTCCTTCTGGGCTGCTAAACAGTTGTGTATTATCAATGAAGTTGACTTGGAACCAGTTGGTTAAGGACCAGAGCATTCCATTAAAAACTTTTGTCAAGTTGTTATAATATCTGCTGGTGGGACGCGGTAAGTGAGGAAACGAAGATTTCTGTACTAGGAGAGATGGATTTGATCATTTGAATAGGTTCTCCATAATCTGTAATCATGGCTTCTAGTTTACGCCTTCCAATATCATTCCTGTCAACATGGACCACCACTGCGTCATAATAGTCATCTGTTAGCAATGTCTCTAGCCTGTCATGGATTTCGTTTATCCTAGTTCAAATGAAAGAACGAACCATGATACTGATGTGTGGTGGCGTCTGTTGACATGTAGTGTCCGCTAAGCTTTCTGAGGGTGGAACTACCAATTAGTAAGGTCTTTATTGTGTGTCAAGTCGCTTGTTGTCTACTGCTATTATGTTACTGTCTTGTTGGGGGGGGGGGGTGTTACTAGTAGTTCTGTTTGATGATATTCTTTCTGGATGTCTTGAGATGTGGGCATTGGATGTGTTACTTAGATTACTCTTAGTGGCATGACTGCTTGGTGTCAATTTCTTTGGATGGTGGGATTTCCTGCGTCGACTGCGGCTCCTGCACTTGTGAATGCAGCACCTCATTACTCTCCTTGAAGATTTTTTAGCTCACCTGGCCAGAATGGCCAAGTGAGCTTATGCCATGGCGACCATCCGTCGTCTGTCTGTCCATCCATCTGTCCATCCATCGTCCGTCAACTTTTGCTTTAAAATGTATGTCCTCCTATACCGCCTGCCAGATTGTAATCAAATTTGGCTAGAAGGACCCTATGAACGTAGGCTCTAGAACTTCTATTCAGATTTTTGATTCGTCAATTTTTTGGGTAAAGATCTTAGATTTTATAAAAATTTACCGGAAAGTGTCAAAACGCATCTCCTCCTTAGCTTTTTGACAGAATTCAGCCAAATTTGTCTTGAACGGTCCTATAGTGGTAGGTTCTAGAACATCTATTCAGATTTTTGATTCGTCAATTTTTTTGGGCGAAAATCTTAGATTTTGTAAAAAAAAAATGTACCGGAAAGTGTCGGAGCGTATCTCCTCCTAAACTTATTGAAAGATTTCAGTCAAATATTTGTCTTGAAGGATCCTATGGAGGTAGGCTCTGGAACCTCTATTCAAATTTTTGAATTTAAGTGTCAAAACATATAAAAAAAACCCGTGCCAGATTGAGCCACATATTAATGGTAAGATTCCGACGAAATGTCTTAAACCTTTAACCCTCAACTTTGTTTAATAAAATTTCAATTTTCTCATAAAAATGTCCATTTGTAAACCTACAGAAGACTATTTTTGAAAATTTATCACTGGAATGACTGGCTTGATTATCGAGTCAGTCATTCTTGTATTGCATTTTCAAAAATAGTCTTCTTGGTTTGCAAATGGACATTTTCCAAGACCCATGCAGAAGCCGTTTTTGACGTCTCGAGTCTTAAAGGGTTAATGAAAGAACTTTTAAACCCAAAAGGCAGATGATCTTTCTTGACAGGTTGAAGTGTTCTTTTTGTCATTCATGGACAATGTAGTCTAGTGAAGTCCTGTGATGCCTATCGCTACTGACGCTGTTTTAGAAGCGATGTTCTAGGTTTTAAAAATAGTTTCTGTAATCATAAATTTTTATATGATGCTAATAATTCTTAGTTACATAAAGTTCTACAATTACACATAGGTACCATATATACAGTATTATTGTTCATGTTTGTTAACCCGTTGCTTACCACATGCAGTAGGTAATGAAGATAGTGTCTCTTAAATAGCTAATTGTAGACATGAAAAAAATGCATTTTAATAACGTTGAATTGGTACTAATATGAGGCCAAATGATGTTCCTTATTTAATGCTAGTAATCTTCCGACCAGATGTCTTAATGAAGCGCCTTATTTTAAATCCAAAAAGCATATGACAAGTTGAACTCTCCTGTCTTTACCAGTAATTCATTGACTAAGTTGATCTAGTGACCACGTTTGAGAAGTGTTTTTCAAGATTTCCATACATTTATCTCTGTCACTAATGTCATTGTAATTTTGTGTTGAATAAAATGCTACTATTACATAACGTTACCTGTTATACAATATTCTTGTTCACGTTTGTTAACCCTTTACTCACAGCATGCACATAGTGAGAGGTAGTGGAGACGGAATGACAAGATTTTACAATGACATGCATCATGATATCAGTTAGAATTTGTAATCCATGGTCAGTAATTACTTAAAAGTAAATGCTGTCTGTAACTTAGCGATGTCATCTGTTGTTGTATAGTAAGTACCACTTCGCATAGTGCCACCTCTATGTGACATTTCATATACTTCATCCGAACCATCATTCCAGAATTAGTCTTATTCAACTCTACTGTGTCCATCATCTCTTGCCAACATAAAATTGCCCATGGATGAGCATGAAATTCAGTTGACCCTAACACCATGTCATTGTCATTAACGTCCAAACATGCCAAAGAACATGACTGTCATACGAGTCGATACAGACATTTATCTAAGAATGTTAATTTTGTTATTCCATTAACATTTTTTGCCAAATCAGATAAAAAAATTGGCACCTATCATAGTTATAAATTCAGTTTATTATCAAATTTATACACCTAGTGAACATTATAATTGGAATTATCAAGTCATGAGATTTTACTCTAAATTGTTATCGGCAGGGATTATAGAAATCGTTTTCATGCGTGTAATTCTGTTTCCACTCGAAAACTTGACGATTCACTTCATATTTTGAACATGAGAGATGAGACCTTGCCTGGCATTCAGTTTGGCTAAAATACAGCTGCGCTTGAATTCTTGAAAAAAAATTGTCAGATTTATTCACTAGAGTTCTTGAAAAATTGTAAGATATTTGGATTCAAAATTGGAGTACAAACATGATTCTTCGGTCAAATTGTCATGGTAGATTTACTAAGATCTTATTTCGAAGATTATTCCGTATTAAAACATAGAATCTATCTGTCATCCTGTAGAAGTTTCACGAAATATTTTTTCATGAGATATAAACTACCCAGTATTTTTAATGCTAATGTTGCAGGTGAGCGGCAGGCCGTTAGGCCTCTTGTTTTTGTATCTAGGGGGATTTGAGTCAGGATTTCAGTGTTTTGGTTTGTCGTGTCCCTGCCAATCTCTTTAGCTGACGTCATTATCGTCTCATTGGTCTTGCTGTTGCCAGTATCATTCATTGTTTCCTTGGCTGGTGTGCTGCTCATGTTGCTGATGCTGTCATCCAGAGTTTCTTCTGGAGTTTCTGCAGTTGAAACAGTTATATGGATACTATTATTACATATATTGCTGCTGTGATCATAATTTTTGGCTTAAATTCCAGTACTGATAGGAAATGAAACATCCTCTTCATGGATAGATTTTGACTGTTCTACTACCAATTCTGCTACCAGAGGCCTGGATTATGTATTTATGCTACAATCTGCATCTTTAAAATGATTTCCACCCGCTTCTCTGATAGGACCGTCCACTGTCCATTGTCCACATGCCATGTGACTCATTGTGACTTCGTACGCTTTATTGTAGACAGAGAAATACCATGCCATGAAGTCGGCAATATGGTCTGTGATCTTAGAGCATGCAATGCATCTGTACTTTCTTCGTGACGATGTCAGTACTGCTAGTATGCTGGTAATTGGGAGCATGAGTAGTAGTACGTCCATATTTCACAATTGTCGTCCATATTTCACAGTTGTCGTATTTGATCATGTAAGCATTGGCCGGGTCACCGCAAGAGCAGTTTTTAAAATAGTTTGGAGATTACAATCTTGTTTTGGTGTTGCTTAGAATGCTGCTGCTTATGATGCCAATATTGAGAGAACTGCTAGCATGGGACGCAGTGGCAACTGCTTGTTCGCCTGAAATTGCCATGGCATGTGGACCATTGTCAGCAATCGAAACTTCTTGTTTGTCTGAAATTTCTGTAGCAAGTGAAGCATTGTCAACCGCTTGTTTGCCTGAAATTGTCATGGCTTGGTGGCTTGTTGTGGGTCTCTCTGTGCTTAGTTGAGGAAGTGCTTTCTCTTTCGGTTTGGTAACTCGATATCATCTGTGCTTACAGGGAACACACAACAAGTGATCACCCCGAGTGAATTCAGCCCTTGGTTGCTTGCAAACTTCACAAGACACGATGGTTAATTTTGTGTGTATGTTGTGACAAAATCCCAAATGATTATTCGCTTTGTATTAGTCTTGGATCGGTACAGTAGCCTGTGACCAAATCCAGATGGTTATTTATGCTGTTGTTTGTCAGTGCAGTATAAATATCAGACTGGTAAGGCAGTAGTCACAGAGCCTGTTTTCCAGTTGTATGGTTATTTGATTGGTACAATAGCCGGCGACCAAATCCCAGATGATTATTTGCATTGTATTGTGTGTAGTAGTCACATGGAACTATGTACTTGTCAATTTTGTATTTTAGCTGGATCGTGATGTATATTATTTGTCCTGGAACTGGTTGTTTTGGGACGAGTTGCTTGTAGTGAACAAAAACTGGTAACACTCAATTGAGTAACATAATTCTGAATTACTTTGTGAATTTCTATGTGTTTCTGCACTATTGTAGATAGATAAGAATGGAAAGGGGATCAACATTGCTTCTAAACGTAGTACTATACGAGGCGCTACCATGCAGTTGTCTCAACAAAAATTCTAAAACCGGTAACACCAAGGTCCGATCTCGAGATCAGACTAAATTTGGTATTTTAACTATGCCTACGAGCTAAATAGCTACGGTAGACAAAAATTATATGAATATGTGTTAGTTGATGTTCTCCTTGATCAGTGTAGAAGCAATTTTCTTCAGAAATTCCTCAAAATCAGGAAACAGTTGTTTGTTGTCTGAGCATGCGCACAAAATACGATATGGAAGTGCTACATGTAAAATTAATGTCCAGCTGACAATCCAATACCTATCTAATATACAATGTCATCCACAAATTTAGGTACACTGTAAATTCGGTCGCCGACATGTAATATCTAGTTCAAATGCGCAAGTCAAAATTACGGGTTAGCTGTCAATCTACCACACATCTACTACACAATGGCGTTTACAAATTGAGGTGCTTTGAAAATTCTATCGCCGACGTGCGTTTTTCGCTTCATGGTGTTTTGCAGGCGCATCTGCACATCGCCTTGCACATAGCCGGTATATAATTTAAGTTAGCCCAGTGACGCGTACAGAAGCGTATGTTATGTTCCAAGTTCTAATGGATTATATAGAGGAAATAAAAGTGTTTAGTTCAAATAAGCAAGTTAAAATTAACGTCAAGCTGGCAATATATCGCACATCTACTACACAATGACACCCGCAAATTGAGGTGTTTTGCAAATTCTATCGCCGATGCACGCTTTCCGCTGCATGGCAGCTTGCATGCGAATCTGCGCAGCCCCTTTGACCACTCCGATATATGATTTAAGTTAGTCAAGTGATATAGAATGCATATTTTTTTGCTATGAATCAAATGGTTTGCTTTAAATGTGAAAAGGAAAATAATTATTATTGTCAAGTCGTCAGACTTTTACACAACACATCTACTACATACTGAATTCTACAAAAGGATGTGCACTGCAAATTAGAATGCCGACATGTGCCCTCTCCGCTGCATGGCTTTGCACACGCACGTTTACGCAGCTCCTTACACACTTCTGATAAAGGATTTAAGTTATTCCAGTGCACATTCCATGCTCCACCCCCATTTGCTCTCCATCCCAATCACCTGGTGAGGGTAACACTGGGCTCTGCTCAAGAGATATAACCTACCTGGTATGCGTGCTGTAGTAGTGCTGCGTATTGCTTGTTCTGAGTAAAAAGAGCTCTTCTCGCTCCATCAACATTTGTCAAAGCAGGTGACCTGTCATACACTAGTATTACAAATCTCTCCAATGCTTGCATGTCACCAACATCTACAGAAGCTGGACACACGTTGATGAAAGTCTCGGGTCCCTTGTGGGGGAAACATTTAAAGGCTGAAAGAATGACATTTTATCTTTTCATTTGAAGGCAGAGACATTATTACAACCGCTGAATGAGTAAAATAAAATAAAAGCCCCTTGCACTTGGGAATTCCAATCTTTGTCACGAGACCATGAATAGGCAAGTATTTTCTCTTCTTTGCGCTTCCAAAGGCAACCCAAAGTTTATTTTGTCTAATAGCTTCCAGTTGGTCAAAGAGAGATACTGCAATCCTCACAATGTTTGTGTCATTAGGAAGTTGCAAGCAGTCTTCATAAGGTAATTTTCAGCTGCATGTTTAAGATGTATGAATACGCTTGAACCAGCCTCTTTATATTTGCAAGGAATGTTTCCCTGTTTGATTGCACGCTGTGTTGTCCTCTTTTGTTGCATACACGAGACCACATATCACATTTTGCAAGTTATCTTCCAGCAGCGGAATAAGCTACATTTTGTTATCATCATTTTGAAGGAAATTGGGCCAGTTCCTTGCCATCGTACAAGTTTTGGTTACCGTTCTTCGACTGCCCCTTCCTTGCGTGTTCTAGCATAGGTTTTAAGGATTTTACTGATCAAAGATCGCATTAACCGTTTTGTGCTTGTTGGTTAGCACTTATCATTCCTGCAAAACTGACTTCTGCATACATTTGAAAGGTGCTGTCTCAAGGTGGTAGACAATGATCTAGACCAGGATATGGACCATCGAGGAGTAGCGCATCCACATTTTTAGATATGACCTGGATCAACTCTTTAAGAACACTAACAAGGTGAGATTTCTGAGATGAATATAATTCTCTGTTGTTGCTGTTGGATGCAGGAAATGGCTGGCTTTCATCCTTGAAGAACGCATCTAAATCAAGATACCGTGTCCTGCAGGTGATAAAGAGATTCGAAAACAGAACAACATCTTGCTTTAGACGGTTTTCTTTGTCTGTATTCTTTGGCGCTTAAAATATTATAAAGTTATTTCTCTTAATTTGGTCACAAGGTGTGTTTAAATTTTATCTGAATTTGCAGAATTGCCCTTGGTCTCTGCTTGTTTGGTTACTGTGTCAGCTTCTGAGACCTCTTTTAATCTAGTGTAATAAACTTATTCGCGTCTTGCATAAATGGTTTACCCATCTTCAATACAACTTGTCAGATTCTTTACCACTATATAGACACGCGGCTGAGCTGCTGGGATATCCTCATTGTGTTTGATTTTGATTTTTTTGCTTGAGAAGCTACTTCTCAAGTGCGCTGAACAATCTTTTGTAATGCCAACAACTCCACCATCACCTTTCACTAGAACGTTATTCCGCTCGTGCATCTGATCAATGTCGATTTCTGACTTGTAGACAACAGATTTTCCTCTTGTGAATTCTTCTTCAATATCTGAATGTGTGTCTTTCAACGCGATAATGCCATTCAGATGGATCGTGAGCCATCTAAAATAGTGAATATTATCATTTACGAAAATGAATGACATCAGATTTGCAAGTGTTCTCTTATATACATCAAAGTTCCCTTCTCGCAATGAGTGTATAAAAGCGAATATTGTCAATCCACCTTTCCAGAGTATCCATCGATGATTTGACATCATATGACGTCATACTCAGCTAAGCGGCGTGTAGGATGACATCATAATAATTACGTCATAAATTATTCTATTAGGCCCGTCTTTAACTCTTAATAGTACGACACGTTGTAAGAATTGTATGTCTGGAGCTACTATTCAATAAATATGCTGTTGAATATTTTGAAACTAATTTGACTGGGTGCTATCAACAGCGCCTAGTCAAATTAGTTTCAAAATATTCAAAAGCTTACCTGTATATCTTCCTGGAAATTGATAGTCATGGAGTTCAGAGATCGATCGATCCTAACACGAGCCAGGTGTTGGTGGAGCTTAGCTAGAGATGGGCGGGGCATGGTTAAAATGGAAAGGTACATTCTATCTCAAGTACCATAACCCAGTAAGCAAAGCATGACCTAGACTGGCACCACCCCTCAAAATCATCAACAACATCTTCAGGGTTGTCACTTCTCTCCTTCATAAATGCTGTCATGATCAAATTGTAACGGGAGCATGCTGTTATTTGATGGAGTCAGTGTGTCTTTGCAGTATTGGCAGGACTGAGAAAAATATACGCAGTACCAGAAGTTGGAATATCAGATTCGTCAATGGGAGCTGTCCATCCACTGCGATGCAGAACATTAACAATTAGTTTGAGAGCTGCTATTTCAACATGTAAATCTCCAAACATAGCGATAATGTTCCCATACTCTGCTGGCCAAGTCCATTGGACTGGCTTGATCAGAGCAAAGAGCATTATCCTATTGCACGGTCTCGCCCCCAATGTTCGCTCTCGTATCGAGTCCTGTGCTCGCACGCTTTTGATGTCTGTGCTAAGTTCACGAAACTTCATAAATGAGGTCAGTCAACCACCGCCCAATAAAATTGCCCAGATATTATCATCCTACTAATATAGCCCAATCACATCTCTTGACATTCGTGTCTCGCGAGCTCTCCGTCGATATTGACACGAAGCCACGCCTCTTTTTTTAGATTGATAGCGAGATTGAAGTAGGCAGAAATCTGATTGGCTGCTTCCATCCCACCAGCGTAACGCTACTTCAAAAGAGATCAAAGGTCTGCAAGTACGGTCTCGAACAGCGGAGCGATGTGAGTGGGCGCATGTTAGTACGATGAGCAAAGAGTGGCAGGTCGGCTGTTGCCACTGTGATTTGGGATGGGTATTTGAGATTGCTTCTTTTACTTTGTCCATTGCATGTTTAATAGTAGCTCCATTATGTGCCTTGAGAAGTGGAAGAAGCGATGAGACACCATCTTCAAACTCGTGGCGCTTTGCTTGAGCTGCATGGTGAGCAGACAATATGGTATTCAGTTGCACCACGCACTATAAGCAGTCTCATGTGCCTTTTAGTGAATGTCCACACGCATGTGCGTGTGTGTGCGTGCGTGCGTGCGTGCGTGCGTGCGTGCGTGCGTGCGTGCGTGCGTGCGTGCGTGCGAGCGTGCATGCGGGCGGGCATGGGTGGGCGTGCATGCGTGTGGGCGGGTGGGCAGGCGGGCAGGCGAGCGGGCGTACGGGCGTGCATGCATGCGTGTGGCCATTCACGCACGCACGCACGCACGCACACACACACATGCGTGTGGACATTCACTAAAAGGCACATGAGACTGCTTATACGCGACCGATTACCAACTATCAAACAGGTTTTATATGTGGCATCCATCTCAGCAGCTTTTCGTCTAGTTCCCGTTTGATTGCATAGTGCGTGGTGCAACTGAATACCATATTGTCACACAAACACGCACGCACGCACGCACGCACGCACGCACGCACGCGCGCGCGTGATGATTTGACACGTGACAATCACTGAGACAAATAATCGCTGTGACTGGCGACTAAGGCCTCCTTTCTAACCAAATCCGCATTACGTATGCATAATATGTTTAGGCAAACAGATTCATTAATGTGCCAATAGATCCATCTATATAAACTGATTACATATTAGTGTACTTGATGGTTTTATATATGGGCCGAATCATGCAAATAGTGATGCAAGCACCAAATTTGGCCCATACAATGCTTAACCCTTTAACACTCGAAGTTGTTTTAAAAAAAGTATCTATTTCTCATATAAAATATCCATTTGCAGACCAAGAGAAAACTATTTTTGAAAATTTACCACTGGAATGACTGGCTCGGTTATCTAGCCAGCCAGTCCAGTGGTAAATTTTCAAAAATCGTCTTCTCTTTTAGTCTACAAATGGACATTTCTTAAGACTACTGCATACTCCGTTTTTGGGTGATGTGAGTGTTAAAGGGCTAAGGAATGCACTTCAAGGAAAATGTGTTGGCCATTCATAATTTTCAAAATGGCGGACTGACGCATAACAAATTTACTGGATGCAAGATTCTATCTACGGTCTTGGATGATGTGATAGAAACTTTTAAATGGACCTTTCCAGTTTCCGCCGTTTTGGGATTGATCGATCCCTGAACTCCCTGACTATCAATTTCCAGAAAACTATACAGGTAAGCTGTTGAATATTTTGAAACTACTTTGACTGAGTGCTGTTCCTGCCCAGCAACAACGCCCAGCCGGGCGGACCCAGAAGGTCATTTGGCGGTGGTGGTGGTGGTGGTGGTGGTGCGTGCGTGCGTGCGTGCGTGCGTGCGTGCGTGCGTGCGTGCGTGCGTGCGTGCGTGCGTGCGTGCGAGCGAGCGAGCGAGCGTGCGTGCGTGTGTGGCTGGTGTGTGGGTGGTGTGTGGATGGTGTGGGGGGGGGTGGAGGGGGTCACCCAAAATTTCAAGGGAGTTAGCTCTTGAAAATGGGCTTATTCCGCCACCAGCAAGTAGGTAAACCAAAGTGGCAGCCCTTGGACCCCCACTGCCCAGTCAAATTACTTTCAAAATATTCAACCGCATATCTATTAAATAGTAAAAAAAATACAATTCGTACAACAACACATAGTCCGTCTTCAACTATGCGTTCGTGACGTACTTATCTACGTCATACATGACGTCATTGATTGCGATGTCATTCTATGTGTCACGTAGTTGAGTATGACGTCATATGATGGATGGATACAGTAGACAGGTCCATAGACACAAACAATCCTGAATGCATTTTAACAGTCTGACTGCTATATGCCACCAGACAATAATTTCAGTATGCAATAACTCTGGACCTGCTGAATATTTTGAAAATAATTTGACTGCAAGTTGTTTGTTGCTTAGACACCTACGACGACTTTCAGTTGAATTTTTTCAAAATATTCAGCTTAACCAGAGTTAAACCCCATGGAAAATGTAGTCTGCAGAAATTCAGCAGGAAGACAGTTAAATAGACAATTATAAGATGGCATTAAAAGTCAAAATGTCTGTCATCCATCGTCGGCCATATTGTTAAACTAAGTCTCGTTCTTCGTGATTAGTAAATTCTGTAAATATATATACTCTCGTAAACGGGAAATGTGAATTATGATAGCAGAAAAACACAACTGACCTCCATCTGACCTCCAGCATTTGAATTTTGAACATTATTGCAACTTAGGAAAATGATAAGTAAATGTATACAAAACGGAGATTACGGTGTTTGGTAGTACCAAAATCTACTGTACCAAACCTTCATTCTATGTAAGCACTAAGACGTTAGAAATCGCATATAACTATGCAAACATAGGAATACATTTTCCACAGAATGGGCGCCTTCTTTTAACAGAGTAAAACCTATATGAGTAGGCCCGAAAAACAACGTTCGCCAATTAGATCTACCAGTTGATTATCAAATAAAACTGTCCTATCAAATAATAGAACCAATCGTACTTTATGGCTGTGAAATTATTGGAATCGAATTTCTACGACACCTTTTAAAAATTAAGCGGAGCACACCTAAAATACATGACATATGGGGAACTAGGAGAACTGCCAATAAAGGTATTAATAGAAAAGCGAATGATCATATAAAAATCATGATGATTTGGGGAAAGCCCATGAATGACGCAATAATAACGTCATTTACAAGGAATCCCGCATCCGAATGCTGTCCGTATCCGAATGAAATCGCAACATGTAGCGATCGGATTCGGATACGGACAGATTTCGCACACGCATACAGATATATGGAATCATCCTATCTATTTGTAATTGTATGGAATTTCGGATATGGACACGCATACGCATACGCGTTGATGGAATCCTAGCTTAATTTACGCGTGTGCGCACATGCGTATCCGTATGCGTATGCGTATCGGTAACTGAATTTTTTTCGCAGCAATTACAAATAGATAGTATGATTCCATATGTGTGTATGCGTATGCGAAACCTGTCCATATCCGAATCCGATAGCTCCATGTAGGGATTTCATTCGGATACGGACATCATTCGGATGTGTGATTCCTTGAAAATGACGTTATTATTGCGTCATTCATGGGCTTTCCCCAAATCGTCGTGCTATTTTTCTGTACATGTGTTCCAAAATAAAAGTTAAATTCGTTAAATAAGTTAGTAAGCGCGCTGGAATGTGAAAGGCTGATAGAATTATTTAGAAAATATTCACGACTCTCATCCCAGCAATCCAGACCATAAAGACGCCAATTGCAAACACAGATCAGACACGTACCCGGTTGGTGGTGGTGGTGGGTGAGGAGGAGGAGGTGGTAGAAGAAAGAAGAAGAAGTAGTAGTAGTAGTAGTAGTAGTAGTAGTAGTAGTAGTAGTAGTAGTAGTAGTAGTAGTAGTAGTAGTAGTAGTAGTAGTAGTAGTAGTAGTAGTAGTAGTAGTGTAGCTCGCAGGGGTACGTGCTGGTCCGTCGTGTCGTTCTGTTCCATAGCACCGCAAGTGCACGATGTGCGGGAGGGCTGATTAGCTGCGGTTCTCGGGGTTTCGGTTCCCGTTTAGCATCGCTCTGTGAAGTACAAAGACCGACCTCGAAGGCTGGTGGAACACATTTGTTCCGGTGGGGCCGTGCGACCATTACCGCTGTGGTCGAACCACACCGTGTCGTCCCAACTGTTTGTGTCACCGGTATGACGATCCATATTAATTTATAATACGGACGAGATGGTAATAATAATTAAACAGTCACAGAATTTATACCACTATACAAACAATTCTATACGTTTGACAGTGAATGAGCACAATAATACACAACATAGAGCCGGGCCGGTGTTCTTTCTACGTGTTTTCGCCGGAGGTACCGCACAGATTCTTGAATCCGCAGAGGTATCCCTGTAAGAGAGCATGGCAACGAGATCACTGGTTAGTTTAATATAAACTAGTACACCCCTAACACACACACAAAGAGAATCTTGTTGTTGCGAGAGGAAAGTTCCTCACACGGGCCTCCGTCACAGGAAAATGCCTTCAACGACGAAGCAGAGGAAAAGAGCTGGCAAAAAGGGCCACTTTTTTGTTCAACAGAAAATGCTAAGTGCTGAAAATCCTAGTGGAGCTACAGTTATGGTGTTGCACGCTGGTTTACGTGAAGACGGGACGAACAGTTTCCGAGGAATTCACAGCTCACCGTCTTATGTAGTTCCAAAGTTGCTGCATTGGTAGTTGCCGCTTTATTTATGCGGGCCTTCTGCTACATCCTAACCTACCATTTAGGTGTTAGTAACGAAAACAAGCTTTGGCCTCAAGTGGCAGGGATTGCTACCTAACTTTAGATATGTTTATCCATTGGCCGTAGATGCTCAGCTTCCCGTATGTCGTCCCGAATAGCATCTACCTCCAAGGGATAGCGTGCGTACATGTTACGGAACGAGGCTCCCAAATCAAATAACGATCCGGTTACCCGGCCCCGCAACCACATATAACATCACAAGATGAGTTTTACAGTTCACATAAGCAAATATTAAAAAGCACCACGTCATTTATGGTGGGGATGGAGAGACGGATATCCACCGCTAGTGTCCTTCCCGTGAGGGCATAATGAGCTCAAAGGCTCCATCCAGACACTACAACGAATTGGATGGAGATCCGCATCTCGTCTGTCACCACGTGCTACGGAGCTAACAGTTGACCTGTCGTTAGGGTTATTTTCCATGTTGCCCACAGATGCACTGCAGGCCGGTTTTACACATTTTAATTAACATATTATTATTTCGCAGTGCTTCCTACTTTGGCAGAGGGATCTACCTATTTATTATCCGAAAATACCGGGGTGGGGGTGGGGGGTATGTGAATCGGCACTTTAACTATCCCCGCTCGGAAACCTCCGATAGTTTCCCAGGGTCGGATCCTGTCAACGTGTCAATTGGGAATCCAAACAGTTAATAAGCCATAAGGCTGGTGGGTGCACGGAAAGAGACAATAACTTAATATATATATATATATATATATATATATATATATATATATATATATATATATTATATATATATATATATATATATATATATATATATATATATATATATATATATATATATATATATATATATATATATATATATATATATATATATATATATATATATATATATATATATATATATATATATATATATATATATATATATATATATATATATATATGAGGCCCTATAGGTCACTTGGCCAATTTTACACAACCTTGCCGGTGCGTGGGGCTACATTACCACAACAGCCGGAAAAGAGGCATACACTATGCGTCTCCAACGAAGAAATTGTCCCTACCCATTTTAAACCTATTCTATCGAGCTAAATAGCCAGGTTTAGTCGGTAACATGTCAGGCTCAAGCAATTAGAGCATGATCAGTGACCTCAGTGTAAAATTGATGCTGGCGGGAATAGTGGTGCGGATATATGTGTTGCTGTATAGTATTTCCTAGCGTACTGGGGTCTAGAGTTTTTATAAATAAGCATATGAACTCGATGGCTACTTGCCATATGCACAACTAACCAATACACATTTTAAATGGAAACAATGATTAGCAGGTCACAGGACCTTACGACGCGACTAGTTGAAAGCACCCACCGAAAACAAGGATAATATTCACAGTATGAAACAGAAATTATAAGAATGCGGTCGCAGGGCCGGTACGGTACCTATTAGTCATCAGTACCTATAATGCACAGTATGAAACGGAAATTATAATAATGCGGTCTTAGGACTGGTACGGTACCTATTAGTCATCGGTACCTTTATACGGAAATAATTAAATGTTTTATAACTAAATGTACAATAGTATAGCTACTTGAGTACTTATTGGTCATCGGTATGGAACAAGTTCACTAGTTACTGAAATTGAGGTGCTATTAAACACATAGCGCGAGATGACGCATTCTCAGAGCTCGAAAGATTTCCGCATGAAGATCTCCGCAAGCAGGTTTCCGCAGGCAGGTCTCGGCAGGCTGACTTCTCCAGGCAGGCTGGATATGTACATTCTCAGGACAGGTAACGGAACAGTTCAGGAATGTCCACTAGATAGACTTATAGCTGATACACAATCACAGCGGACGTTGTAATAAAGTTTTCCGTCCGGCGACGGAGATATGAAAGTTAAGAGTAACCCTTTAACAGGGAGGGTTACTTATATAATGATATTGCATGTACAATAACTGGCACATAGTGCGGGGTGCGTCGCATACCTCTTGCGGCACACTGGGCAAAGTTCACCCAGACTGGTTGAAAGTTAATTAGTCACACACGACATGCAGTGCGGAAGTTGAAGTCCACTTTTCAGCGTGGTTGGCAGATCCGGAGAGTCATCCACCAAGAATCACCATTGTCTCTACATTCTGTAGGATCACATCCCTGGCCCGATTGGCCCTCTCCGCAGAAGAGCTCCCCTAGAAAAGTTCAGATGGGGGAGTTATAACTTTAATTTAGTTTAGTACCCTCGGATGGCCGTCCAAGGGTATACAAAAATCACGATGCGGAAAGTCCGAGGACCGCTCGCCGGTGCGGGTGAACTGAAATCCGATTGGCACCACGGTGATATTGTGTATCTTCCGTTGGTTAGCAGTTGCACTCGTCAAATCCCACACACTCCAGCCAGCCCACCATCCATGGGACAAAAATCCTCTCTCACTGGACCAGCTTTCAACTACCCGACTCACAACTACACCAATTGACTGGAACTGATAGTTTACATTCCAGACTTGCCATATCGCTAGGGACTCGCAAGTATGTAGTTTTATTATTGTCAAGCATTATTTTTAGGAACCCTGTTATTGACGACGCACTGTCGCTAGGATATTGCACAGTCCTCGTTGGAATGTAAATTTTACGTTTTTTTAATTTTCGACCTGAGCGAGGTTCGAACCCAGGCAATTCTGTAGCACCTATCGCCTAGGAGCCGAGTAGTCTACCCGCAGGCCCACCATCCAGAGGACAAAAATTCTCTTTCACTGGACCAGTTTTCACCTACCCGACTCACAATCACACGAATTGACTGGAGCTGATAGTGTGCATTCCAGACTTGCCATATCTCTAGGCACTCGCAGGTATGTAGTTTTTATTATTGTCAAGCATTAGTTCTAGGAACCCTGCCATTGACGACGCACTGGCACTAGGATATAGCACAGGCATCATTGGAATGTAAATATTACATTTTTCAATTTTCGTCGTGAGCGAGACCCAAATACAGGAATCGTAGACGGGCAAGGTATATAATGCCTGAGACTAACTGGGAAACTGAAACATAGAAATATAATATTGTTCACTAGGTTTAGGAAAAGTAACAATTCATTACCAATAGAAGGGGTGTATGTGAGAAGGAATACTAAGAGAAGAAAGGAATACAGAATTTGTGACAAAAACGAATATAGAGATATGTAAATAACATGTAAACTGTCTTGCCACTGTATAAATTGTATAATGTTTATACTCCATGTATCACATGTATGATCTGGGAGTAATAATACATCTTGAAATCTTGAATCTTGAAAATATTATTTAAAGCTATGTGACCCAAGGCCTAATGATGATCTTCCAGTCGTCTCCGAAATAACAACGAAAACAACAACAACAACAACAACAACAACAACAACAACAACAACATCTATCAGTACAGTACTACATCTGAGATGAGAGTAGTCTCCTTTTAGCATATTATGGCTGTATTTATTTAGTTCAGATAAACGGAAAACTTATAGAACTCTTGGAATCATAAGCTTTTTCAAACCAAATGGTCTCAACAATACAAATAACCTCAGTCTATAGTTCTTATTTTGTTTATATCGTTGAAAATCTCTGTTTGAGATTGCATTTGACTGTCCCTGGGTACAACTCGATCTGCCACTCAAGTAGCTGACGTCATAATCAAATACGTCACATGTTAGCTGACGTTCACAATCAAAATGATCTATAATTTACAATTTATTAACCGTCCTGATGAGTGTTTTGAAACTAATTTGACTGGGAGCTGTTGCTTCGATTTAGCAGCAACACCACCCAGTGTAATTAATTACAAAATATTCAACAGCTGATATGTGTAGTTACTTTGAAATTTAGATTCTGGGAACTCAGGTTTCAATATTTCAGTTCGATTCCAACTCGCATAAATTGTGCGGAGCTTACCTAGAAATAGGAGGGGCATAGCTAGAAATAGGCGGGGCATAGTTAGAAATAGGAGGGGCATAGCTAGAAATAGGAGGGGCATTGCTAGAAATAGAATCCCTCTAGTAATTCAAACGTAACAGCATACATGGCGAATTTTGACATCTAATAAAACCAAAAACAAAATTGCAGGTTGAACACCACACAGGGTACCACCTGTGGTGACGGCGCGTGGGCACAGGTATTCATCAACAACCACACGCAGTTGCCTGATGAAGCTCATTTAGGTGTGAAAGCGTGTAGAAAATATTAAAGTTAATATGAGAATGTATGACATTTTAATCATGTTAACCTTTATTTTGAATCCATGACGAAATATGATTTCATAGGCGTTAACAAATTTTGAGTAAAATTGATTTTGCTAATGGGGCAGGTCTAAGATTAACGATGTTAACTCTACAGACCCAGGATACTGTTTTTTAATTTATAAATATGGAGTATTCCATAGACTTCTACAGGTAAACTCTAGAATATTCTAGTAAAATTAATTTATCTGGGAGCCGTTGCTGCCCTATACTCCAACTTTTCGCCCAGTCGAATACAGCCGTAATCAGCATCTCTAGTAAACAATAATGCCACAATAACCAGAGCTGTGTATGCGGAAATGACCAAATAGAGGCTGCAACATTTCCTTCCATCGTAAAATTTGCAGTAGACAGAAATATTTTTTTAAATTCACGAAGGAAACTTTTTGTCAAGACCGTCAGAACCCATGAATATAGCCATTCTTTAATAAAGGTGACAATCAATCCAATAGCGTTATCACCCCGGTCCTAGCTCTCCTGTAACATTATCCTCCAACAACGGACAAAATATTACAGTGTAAATATATAAGCGAAATTTGATATCTGAATCATGTTACTTTGAAGAGTATAAATTAGATGTCAAGGTAGAACGCTTGCCCAAGTTTTCCCAAATGCATTTATCCATTCCTATAATAAATTTGAATAGTTAGAATGTCAGCCTATTTTGAGAAGCATAGCGTCATTGCGTCCGCTGAGAAAAACAAAATGACAGCATCGGTGAACACATCATACCGTCAAGACCACCACCGTTAAAAACCATCACGTTCCTTATTTTTCAGTCAGGGAAATTTACACATTTATTTTCCTCAGATATGCCTTATTTTGTGTTATCAATGGACCTTCCTTTGCACAATATCAGAAAAATTAACATTTTTATGTTATTTCAGTTCAAGACCATAACATTTTGTCAAGACCGGTACATACGTCAAGACCACCACATTGAATTTTTCATTTGGATTCATACAGATTACCTTTACAGCTAACGAGTGCATATGCTATTCATTAATTGCCCGTATTCTTGATAATTTCGCATCACGTGCAGCGGATCCTCGTGTTAGTTTGAATAAAATCACCCCTGATACCGTGTGGTGGTCTTGCCCAAATCGATGGGAATGGGGTGTAGTGAGGGCATAGTTGTCAGGAAATTGATTAAGATTAAGCATGACAAGTTATAAAATCATCCTCTTCAACCATCTCAAATGAATAAAGATTCATATAGTTATATATTAAAACATTATGAAATTTGACATTTCTGAACTACCCTTTTGGTACGTTTTACTGAAGCTGACTCATACAGGGGTACTCAATGGGAAGGTCGGTTCAGAAGTCTAGTGCGATATTTGCGTAAGTTTCAAAATGGCGGACACCAATCGCTTGCCACGAACAAATGCATATAAAAGTAAATATTTCACTAAATAACTTAGGTTTGATGAAATTATGCTTTCCCATTGTATGTCAATGTTCCCAAGCCCATATTCCTTCCCACTTTATGTCATATTGAAGATTTCGTGACCCCACAAAGGTCAGGGTCAAGGTTGTTCAGGTTCGGGAAGAAGGTTGCCTTCTCCTCTTGCACTTCCGAGGTGATGATTGAAATGAAACTCGAAACACGTCGTCTAAATTTCAGATTATTATTTCTTTCTGGATAACGGTTACTGACTTTGACTTTTTACAATATTTTCACTGAATATGTTAAGTCTTTAAATGAGATATAGATAAAGATTCGAACTTAATGCTTAAGCTATCTAGCCTGACTGAGAGAGCAACAATCTGTTGCGAGAATTTAGAATTTAGTTTAAGATAAAAATGAATAGACTTGCTTTTCCCTTCATGGTCGCTCATATTTATACCAGGAGAACGTGTTCCAGTCCGCTCTTCTACTATTCCTAAATGATGCCAACGGCCCATGACTGACAGTGTTTACAATTTCTGGGATCCCTTCATCCATACAAAAGTTGTGCACGGTATTGAGAAGGGTTTTACTGAACGCTGGCTTCCAACCGTTTTGTGGCTCATATAGAATATTGCACCACCAATCTTAAGTGTTGATTCCACTTATCAAATTCTATTTTCAGAATTTAATATAAATTTCTGAGTGGTATTGAGAAGTTGAAGTGCCTAACGATTTGATGTCAGGCGCCAAAACGTACTATCCACAATTTGCCAATGCTTTAAGCAGGCCCGAAAATGGACTGAAAAGTATCCTCTTTAGTTATTGTATGACTACTAAACAATGTCCTCGTGACTTTAGTCTTATGATGTCTTGTGACAAATTGTCCTGGTAACACGACCATGTTGGGTTTTATTGAATTTCAGACACACTCACACTTGTGTTTCCAATCCTCACAATTTTTCTCTGTTTTAATTCAATTAGAGTATAATTTCTTGGAAACTGATTGCTGTTGGTTGCAGCAACAACTTTCTGTTATTGCTTGGATTACCCCAACATCAGTCAGCTCTCTCATTTCAAAATTCATCTTACGTCCTATATCTTAGCATTCCCAGCTTGACGTAAATACACCTCACAGCTTGACGCACATGAGCTGTGATTTTAATTCATAAAGGTTACATGATGTTCCACATAGGTTCGAAGTATAATGATGAGAATAATATCCGTTCGTCCGTCTGTCCAACATGCCTTCATATCCGTCCGTCTCTCTGACTCTTCTGCGAATATGGTTGCATGATGCTCGTGCCTATATTCGTGAGGGGCGAAGATGGTATCGGCGAGGTTATAGGGCATTCGCAGACATTAGCGGATCAGATGGTAGCTATTCCATCTATCCATATCTACAGATGTCCACCAACCGAAGTTAAACGACCACCTCGTCAGATTGTCGTTTAACTCGCTGTGTACCATCAACAGCCATAGCTCACCATATCTACAGTTTCATTATATTCATTCGACGTCATTCAATAGTACATTACGAAATTGATTATTACGGCAATAAGTATGACAGACTGTGCACAAAGTATATGATTGACTTCTCTTATAACTGGCTAATATAGTATGTTTGCAAATAACAATGGTGTATCCCTGGATACTCGCAGTATTATCATGCTGCGAGTAGGTGAGGGCGCTAGCGACGAGTGCCTCCTATCCTAAATGGGCAAGAACATCATGGGCCGTCTTGTCACGTCATAGGCGACCATGGCCCCGGTCAGTTCGATGTGCCCATGTAGCCAGGACGCCCTCGCGCTGCGCATACGATGGTGCGAAATAGCACAATACAATATTGTAGTACCGGACGGGTACCCATGGAATTGTACCTAATCAGATACGATCATAATGGCAAGGTAAAAGTGTCAGAATCGGTGGCCCATGCGAGGATAGTCTTGACCATGGCTCGTCACAACGTAGACGATATGCCCCCGAGTTGGCACAAACCTATACTCGCATGTTCCAACGTCCTCTGGACATCTATCCCTCGGTAAGTGTGCAGCATTGCCCCGATTGTCGTCTGAACGCTGCACTTTTAAAATGATGGGAAAAGTTTATACATGTTACAATAACCACACGCGAATCTTCACTGGTTGATTCGCTACACTCTGTTGATACCGGTAGTATAGACACATCATTCGATACTGGTTCTCATGACATAGCAGTCAATGCAGTTTCAAAGGTGTTAATAGTGGCATTGGAAGTAGGCCTAATTAATACGCGATCCCAACATGGAAACATAAAGTTTCAAATCGTTGTATGTTGAATGTTGAATATATGGAGATAAGGCTCGCCGTCCGTCGTACAAGGGTGGTAAAATGGCAGACTATTTCTCTCCTTCGGGCCTGATAATATTGGATACTTCCCAATCCGTTCAACCTTCATACACACAATTAAGCTGTACCTCTACCTCCTCCCCATCCCAGTTCCTTGCCTCCCCTTTCCCGCCATGCAAATAATGTATGGTTCCCGAGCCAGGGAAACTAACCCCGCCCCCCCCCCCCTTCAGGGTGGTGGAACACACATAAATATTATATTAAATAGGCTAGGCGTAAACTAAAGAGCGTGCCCATTCACCTGTTTTTGTCGCGTAGCTTCCCATTCCTCCGGTGGTCCGGTGAATATGGAATACACAAAACAATAACACGCCGTCGGATTAATTGTAGGCGATTTTATCCGATTGTGTAAGTCGATATAATTATATATGTAAACATGCACACAAACACATATATGTATATATGTATAAAAGTACATTTCAGAGCAGCAGCAAGTCTCTTTCTTGCGACAACGATCCATCATTGGCTTGACGAACTAGTCGGTCACCCGGCCCCGCCCGCGCCCGCACAGCAAATTGAACGTGCTGCCCCAGCCAGCCTGCTCCGTCGGGGTTTGATCGCCCACCCGACTTATAGGCGCTTCCTCGTCCGAGCTTGACTCTCGGTCGTTGAGGCCGCTCCTCGACTGGGAGGCCACCATTTCTATCTCAATGTGGACGTTCCCGTTTTCGTCCCTAAATGAGTTTGTCGGCAAAGTGGTTTCTCGTCGCCTGTCCCTCAGTATTCTCAACATCTCTGAGGAGATCTCAGCGAAATGAATCTCCTTTTCCGATTTTCTTATACTCGCCATCTTGTTCCAATTTCAACAAATAAAGTTCTTCTGTAAGACGGGTTTTCGTTCAGTCTTTCGTTCTGTCGGTAAGATTCTTTTGGGAATGGTCGTAAACTAATCCCACTAGTATACCACCTAACACTCATTGTGCACGGTAGGTGTCCCTACTTTTAATTAGTGTTTCTGGCCAGCACTAGACATTTCCCTTCCCAAATATTCCAATGTCCTGTTATCTATCATTTCCGACCTAACTCACAAAGGATAGGATTTAATTAGTTTTGGGCTCCCATTGTTTTCTAGTATGAATTATTCGTACTGCATTTGAGATTGTTAAATATTTTTTACTTTTAATCTTAACTTCTCTGCTGGAGATTTTATTATCGGCTTGCGTTATCTTGTTGTGGTTGTCTTCATTCTTAAGCCAATTTCTTACTTGCAACTACGCAGTTGAGTTTACATTATATTATTTTAACGGGATTTTTAACTCACCTGGTTTTCTACGTTCACCTTCGTTACACATTTACCAGAACACCATGTTCAAAATATTCAATTTGTTTCGTTTGTCAGTTCGTCGGGTTGAGGTTCTTTGTCTCTCTGCTGAGAACATTCCCTCTCTACCATTTCCACTAGTTCAGTTGGGTCCTCGTCTTCAACTGGGTTTTCCATGATAACCCTTCGTCTTCTGCCTTTTCTCGTGTACTTAATACATTTATATCGAGCATCAAGTTTAAAGACTACAATGGCCGTTAGGACTATGACGATTACGGGTATAACGGCGTACGATATTATGTCGAGGTGGCCAATAGTTTCCACACTGTCGATGTCTAAATCCGACAACTTTGTCAGGGGAACATATTTAATTTTCTCAAGCTTGTCCCATGGCTGGGCCTCTTAAATGTTTGATGGCCCTAGTTTCATTCAGTAACTCGGGGAGATGAAATGTACTCATATTAATAATATCAGCAGCCAAGGAATACCTATCGGTATATGATTTGATTCGTTGGAATTCCCAATCACGTCCACTGTACGTACAGTCTTTGGGATTCAGTATATATATACCCGGCAGTACATTAACCTTCTCAGTTTCCTGCCCTCGACAATGAACGTTGACTTCCTCCCCCATTGTTTGTAATATCACCACTGTGTTTCTAGCTTGGAATAATTTGCTAGTCGTGCTATTGGTCTTTGTTAGTCTCACCTCACAGTTAGGATCAGTAACGTTTGAAATCACATTGACTTCACATGGCAAATGCGTCGGTTTTAGCATTAGGTTACCTCTGCACACTCGCGGATTTATTCCTTCGCATGATTCCGGTTTGAAGTACCATCCAGTCTTTGTGTCAAGAGCTATACTCGTGGTCGTTAACATTATTTGCGCAAAGGATCCGGTTCCGCCTAGTGGTACTGGCCAGGAGTGCAGACCATACTCTACGTAAGCACCACCATCTATTAATGGAATTGTCGCAATGTAATTTAGAGCACGTTTGTTCTTCCATAAGGGCCTAATGACTACATTCTGATAGTACCACTGGTGGGGCCGTATCATACGAGCCTTCTTTGCCATTTTACCAATATCGGCCACGTAGTTTGGAGGCAACAGTTCTTCTGTTAATTTTCCCATTTCTAATGAGGCAATTTGCCTATGATACTTAGCCTGGGCTTCCTGAAATACGTCGATGACATTTTCTAACGTGTCGACGTAATGCCCGAATTGAAACAGCAAGATGATGTGCAGCCGTCTTCGCTCGTTATTCCCTTGTGCTCCTATTAACTGATTCACAGTGTTCGTCAGATTGGCTACCGTTCGAGACAACCGGTTGATCTGTTGCCGGTTCGTTGATATCTCATCGAATGAATGCTTCACGTGGGAGGCCAGATCATCAGTGAAATGTATCAACGAGTTAGTTTTCGTCATGGCAGTTCTCACCAGTCCCCTCATCTTTTCCAGGTCGCCAGTCGTAGCAACGCCAAACAAACTTGAAGCTATATCACCCACGAAATTCAGGAGGCCTCTCTTGGATCTTCGTTGATTTTTGTCCTTGAGAGCAATTCTCCTCATCATAAATAGCCTTTACTTCCAATTGGTTAGGTCCTCAACTTTCACACGATTTTTAGTCACAGTCTCCGTCATCACTCGTTCCAGTGCCATTATTCGGCTGAGGAACGCTTTCGGTAACCGCGGCGGGGTTATCGTCACAATCACTGTCCACTCTGCCTTGACCACCGATATGGGCTTTCACCCTGTCATGATCACACCATTGGGTAAGTTTTGCAATAACGGCCGTGTCTTATCCCCACCGGCAGCAATTGATATCCAAAAGAATTAAATGAGCAAAAACTTCATCATTTTCTTTTTGTTAAGAAAAATTGTTTTACACTGACGCTAATTATTTTCTTCTTATACTATTGCGATCTCGTTAACTTGTGTGTTATTCTACTGAATCACGTTCGATTATGTGATGGCCGCTACGCGACACCCCTTTTTATATCTTTGCCCGTGATGTTCCACTTACGTCGATGATTAGGAGTTTTATGCGCAGACAACTTTTGTCTGAAATCCCTTTATCATTGATGATCAGTGATTCTATATTTAGTCATGACGGATTCTTATCTTCTACGTTTTAGGTATCACGAGTTTTCTATGTTTAACTATGACAGACAGTTCTGATCGGACATTGATGGAATACTTCAACACGACTTCAATCGGATTGCTCAATAATCCGACACCTTATGTGAATTGCGCCTTGTTTGTACGTTGTGTATGACGTTCATGTTCTCTTATAACTGCCTCTATGTGGCTGTGAAATGAATCCGTTGACTGTCTGTCTATGACACCAATACGTGGTTTCTTATCGGATACGATGTAGGGATCTGTGCGGAGCTCACGTTTTACCGGCGCTCTGCGCTGACGCTTACCTAGGGATTCGGCACCATCCGGCCGATGTGGCCGTTTGCGCAGTTTATATCGGGCAACTAGTTCTTCACTCTCCATTTCCACATCTTGGTCCGCCAGCACAACATCGTTGTTCTGTGGATCTATCTGCATTTCAACCTCCTTTTCATCTATCCGTTCTAATCTTTGTCTCGATTCAGGGGGGCCCTTCTTGATGAAGTTCACTTTCCGGTTCCCTGGTTCTTCTCCTCGACGGGCCAGCTATTCCCACAAGAGGAAGGGGTCGCTTTAGTAGGCGGGCTGTCGGCTTGGGTCGGACCTCTGGTGGCTTCTGAATAACCGGGTGGCTAGCAACTGTACCTTGGGCAGGGTTTCTTATTGGCCGTTGCCTAACCCTATCCCAACATATTTGGGAGTCAACAATTCTGAGTTTTGATATATTTATCACACGGGTTTTTCCCGACCTCTGATGTCGTATATGGGCAACAGGGCCATTGATTTTATATATCTCATATTCAGGGTCATTCCTTGTTGTGAGCTTTAGTGGCTCATTTGCTTTCACAATGACCGAATCGCCCACTTTGAATTCAGGAGCATTTGATTTCCTGTCTATCGCTTGCCGGTGATATTCTCTTGATGCTTCGGTTGACACCTTGGCTCTGACCAAGGCATTATTGAGATTGGTGAGCCGGTCACCGAGATCTTGGAATCCGTCCACCGAACTCGCTAAGGGTAGTCTACCACGCCAACCGTATGTCAGGTAGAATGGCGTGTAGCCAGTGGTGGCGTGCCGAGTGTTTCGATATGCCATACGGGCAGGCGCCAATTCACTCTCCCACGTTTGGGCTTGGTTATTTACCCCCTTTTGGATCAACTCTTTCAGGGTATGATTGAATCGTTCTGTCCGTCCATTCGTCTGAGGATGGTATGGTGTAGTCCTGCGGTGATCAATTCCATATTCCTTGTATAGGCACTTCAATTCTGATTCATTGAATTCACCCCCTTGATCGGTTATCAGTATCTCGGGTAATCCGTGCCTGGCACAATAATCATCAAAGAATTTGTCTTTGATTTCATCTGCCTTTTTGGAAGGAATGAGATATGCTTCTGCCCAAGCAGAGCAATGATCCACTACTGTTAGTTAGTATGTAGCGATTTCCCTTAGCGGACTCGACAAAGGGACCAATTAAATCTGCCCCAACGATCTGCCCCGGATACTTTGCCATGGGCATTTCTGTGTACTTTGGGCGGGTCATAATAGGTCGATTGGCCTGACATATAGGGCATCGGTCCAACATCTCCAGCACATCCTTCCTCAAGGTTTTCCACAAGAAGGAATCACGGATCAGACATAAAGTCTTCTGTAGACCTTGATGTCCAGCCCTTTTATGCGCTTGTTCGAGTACTTTTCGACGAAAGCTAGTTGGCAAGACTAATCGAGGGTATTCAGCATCCATTGCAGAGGGTGCACATGGACTGTGTGTTCCTCAGGGACATTGGCGAACATCTCCGGGAACTCATTGAGTTGTTCTGTGCATAACTCCTCGTATGGTATGCCATACACCTCTAGGGGTATATATGGCAACACCCCATCCTCAACCTCTGGGATCATGTAATCCCCTGTATCGAATATGGCTGCCTCGGCTGGCTGGCTCAATCTGGATAGCATGTCAGCGCGAACGTTCTGAGCCCCTTTTATGTATTCGATTTTGCACCCATACTCAGTGATTAACACAGCCCACCGTTGGACTTTCGTATTTCGGACCTCACCCACAAACAGACTTTTAAGAGGTTTGTGGTCAGTGTATACCACGAACTCAGCTCCAAACAAATATGGCCGCAACTTCTTCAAGGCATAGATGACCGCATAAGCTTCTTTCTCAATGACAGGCCAGTTGAGCTGGCTGTCTTTGAGCGTACTGCTTACATATTGGATAACCCTTTCAATACCTCGGTCATCTTCTTGAACTAAAATTGCGCCTATGGCATATGAAGAAGCGTCGGTGTACAAACGATACGGCTTCTGAAGGTTTGGGTATGCCAGCACAGTTTCACTGCATAACAGATTTTTCAATTTGTCGAATGCTATTTGCATTCGAATCGTTTGTACTTCTTGGTCAGTTCCACGAGGGGTCTGGCTATTTCGGCATACCCTGGTACGCACGATCTGTAGTAGCCAGTTGCACCTAGCATTGTCCTGACCCCACCAACATCATGCGGAGGTGTCATTTCACGAATGACCTTCACTTTCTGTTCCTGGGGTGAAATGCCCGCCGCTGATACATGATAACCAAGCAAATCAACTGATTTACTTGCAAAATCACACTTCTTCCGTTTGAGCTGCAAGTTGTGGTCATGGAGCCGCTTCATCACAAGAGCGAGATGTTGTCCATGCTCGGCAGGGGTCCTGGAGAACACGATAATATCGTCGACAAAGACGTGCATGAATTGACCTACATAGCCGTGAAAAACCGAATTCATTGCCCTCTGGAATACTGCCCCAGAATTCCGAAAACCGAAAGGCATCCTCAGGCATTCAAATTGACCTAGATAACAGACGAATGCCGTCTTCTCGATGTCTTGGCTGGCCACCGGTATTTGCCAATAACCAGAGTTCAAGTCCATCGTCGAAAACAGGGTTGCGCCTTGCATACTATCGAAGATATCGCATAGGTTTGGAAGTGGGTAATTATCACGGGGTACGGCCTCATTAAGGTGACGAAAATCTATACAGAAGCGCATGGATCCATCTTTCTTAGGTACCAGCGTAATGGGTGATGCCCATGGTGATGATGATGGCATTATTAACCCCGCTTCCAACATTTCTTTAATTTGTTCCTGAACTATGTGTGCTTTCATTAATGGGAGTCGGTATGGCCTCTGTCGGATTGGTGGGCCAGTGGTAGGAATAGTACATTCCACTAGCAGGCTTTTACCTAATTCCCTGGGACGAGCGGTGTCGAAATTATCGGCAAAGTCATTTAAGACTTGGTCGATAACTTCATACCCCGTCGTTTCCTTGATACTGGCTTCAGCGTAGTAATCGTTTTGGTGCCTATGGGGAATATATAATTTGTGTATCTTTCCAAACCATTCCATTTCCCTCCGCTTATAATCTATGACCCCTCCACCTAAGTGCAAAGCATCTGCCCCAATTAACCCTTCATGCTTCATCATTTGCACAATCATAACAGGGATAGGCTGGGCATCTTGAAATTTGACCTCTGTTTCACCTAGCACATCTATTGGGGAGCCATTTACAGCTAAGAGCGTTTGTGCTTTCCTTAAGGGTCTAGCACCTAAAATGCCCTTCCATATATCACTTCTAATAAGTGATGTACTAGCACCAGTATCTATGAGAATGTCTATACTATGCTTACCGGTATCAACGTGACGACCATATGAATCTAGTGTGAGTCGGATGAGGAACCTCTCGGTCACCGGTCCCCTCCGTCGCCGTTTTCCGACCATTGGCGTCTATTGTCCACCACATCTGCGTAGCTGCGTCTTCGTGTGACTTCCGGTTGAAGCTGCCTGCCATACGCATCAGCGTCCGGACCCGTTAACACAAAACCGTCTCTGCCTCTATAGTCCTCGTCTCTCATCAACCTATTTCTATTGTCCTGTCACACATTCACACATCCCCATGCCGGTGTGACCTCATCGATCTCCATACGCTCGGATTCCCTCCTCGGTTGGCTAAAATAGGGACATCGGAAATCACGGTGTTCCCTACTTCCACACTTCCAACACGCATTGTCGAATGTGGAGCGAACGTTTTGCGCTTGTGCAAAACGAGCTCGTTGCTTACTGTTCGGGCATTGCGACGAATAATGTCCTTTCTGGTTACACTGCCAACAAGTGGGTGGCTGTGCCGGAGAACTCTGTCTACTTGGTTGGGTGCCGCGAGAAAGCTGGTGATTGTTACCGTTAGATTGCCGACAGTTCTTCGCGATGTGGCCGGCTTTGCCACAATTAAAACAAGTGTCCCTTCGCGGCTGACTAGGTCTGTTAGCATTCTTGTTTTTCGGGCATTGTCGTTTAGCATGTCCCTCTTGTCCACAATCGAAGCAGCGGATCGGCTTCCTCACTTTCGTTATGAGCGGTGATGAAAACGTTGTCGGGTTGAGTTGTACTTGTGAACTCGACATTATCCTCAGCATTTCCTCCTGAAGGCCCTTCACCATGGCAAACATGTCCTTCATCAGCTTTTCCTGCCTCGATGTGATTTTCTCTTCCAAATCTCGAAGTTGTTCAGCCCACTTTGAATCCGTATTTCCAGCCGGCCGTTGTTGTCGGTCAGACCCTATGGCGTTCACCTCCATGGGCTCTTCGTGTCGGTTGGGTCTCAGATTCATGGCATCTAAGAGATCAGTCATGTCGCCTTGCTGTTCAGTATAGGTGGTCGCTTTTTCTATCGTGTCATTGCCTTTGATGATTACCCATCAGGCTAAGTCCATATTTGTCAGAGCCTTTACATAGGCACGCACTACTATGCGGCGGCTGTCCCGATTGTCTTCCGGGTAGGCTTTTTGGGCCATTGTTTTGAAGCGACGATTGAAGGTATTGATCGTCTCTCCTTGTTTCTGTCGAACATTTTCCAATTCACATTTAAGCCTCTCTGACTCATTGGCGGAGACAAAGAATTTTACAATGTGAGAAGAAATATCTTCCCACGTGATGGCCTTCCTGTCCCGCGTCGATAGAAACTGCTCAACATCTTTGTGTAATTGGCCGCGGGTTGTCCAGCTGATAATGTACACGACATCGCCTGGCTGACAAGGATCCAGAGAGTCTAGTGCTAGATGGCACATTTCTAAGTACTCTCGTACTTCGGATGGGATATGCCCATCGCAGGGAGAATATGTCGCACATGAGCTTCCAATATGCGGAGCTTCACACGTTTTTCTTCTCGCGTTACGGCGGTGTCGTTAAACTGATCAACGTGTGCCTTCAGTTCAGCTGATAACACGTTGAAAGCTTCGAACAACTGTATGACCGGTCCCACATTCATTTCCGCTGCTCTCTGTGGAGACTGCAGTATAGCGGTTCTCTGTTGCTGAGCCATGTTGATTGAAAATTTTGTCACAAACTTTTTGTGAGTCAAATCGATCGGATTCTAGACACTGTATCGACTTGCAGAGCAAACTCCTATTTTAAAGTGATCACACAGGGCTTAATGTATTAAAGTTCTTAAATCAATTTGCCTCGTGATTGCACTGATAAATTTTGAAAATGATAACGTTCTTGGCTCACTTGTGGCTGTATGCTCGATGGTGTCCGTTACACGACCGTACGTAGCACAATATCTCTTGTTATTCTTAACTTTTTATATAGTACTCACTCGCGTTGCTCTCTCAGACGAGATCCTTCGTTAGATCTCTGTGGCTCCTATTAAAATAAGAATCCTGGCAGCAGGCTCGCCACTGAAGATTTCGTGACCCCACAAAGGTCAGGGTCAGGGTTGTTCAGGTTCGGGAAGAAGGTTGCCTTCTCCTCTTGCACTTCCGAGGTGATGATTGAAATGAAACTCGAAACACGTCGTCTAAATTTCAGATTATTATTTCTTTCTGGATAACGGTTACTGACTTTGACTTTTTACAATATTTTCACTGAATATGTTAAGTCTTTAAATGAGATATAGATAAAGATTCGAACTTAATGCTTAAGCTATCTAGCCTGACTGAGAGAGCAACAATCTATTGCGAGAATTTAGAATTTAGTTTAAGATAAAAAATGAATAGACTTGCTTTCCCCTTCATGGTCGCTCATATTTATACCAGGAGAATGTGTTCCAGTCCGCTCTTCTACTATTCCTAAATGATGTCAATGGCCCATGACTGACAGTGTTTACAATTTCTGGGATCCCTTCATCCATACAAAAGTTGTGCACCGTCTTGAGAAGGGTTTTACTGAACGCTGGCTTCCAACCGTTTTGTGGCTCATATAGAATATTGCACCACCAATCTTAGATGTTGATTCCACTTATCAAATTCTATTTTCAGAATTTAATATAAATTTCTGAGTGGTATTGAGAAGTTGAAGTGCTTAACGATTTGATGTCAGGCGTCAAAACGTACTATCCACAATTTGCCAATGCTTTAAGCAGGCCCGCAAATGGACTGAAAAGTATCCTCTTTAGTTATTGTATGACTACTAAACAATGTCCTCGTGACTTTAGTCTTATGATGTCTTGTGACAAATTGTCCTGGTAACACGACCATGTTGGGTTTATTGAATTTCAGACACACTCACACTTATGTTTCCAATCCTCACAATTTTTCTCTGTTTTAATTCAATTAGAGTATAATTTCTTGGAAACTGATTGCTGTTGGTTGCAGCAACAACTTTCTGTTATTGCTTGCATTACCCCAACATCAGTCAGCTCTCTCATTTCAAAATTCATCTTACGTTCTATATCTTAGCATTCCCAGCTTGACGTAAATACACCTCACAGCTTGACGCACATGAGCTGTGATTTTAATTCATAAAGGTTACATGATGTTCCACATAGGTTCGAAGTATAATGATGAGAATAATATCCGTTCGTCCGTCTGTCCAACATGCCTTCATATCCGTCCGTCTCTCTGACTCTTCTGCGAATATGGTTGCATGATGATCGTGCCTATATTCGTGAGGGTCGAAGATGGTATCGGCGAGGTTATAGGGCATCCGCAGACATTAGCGGATCAGATGGTAGCTATTCCATCTATCCATATCTACAATATGGACGCTTTTTGACGTTTTAGCGGACAAAAATAACCCATTTTCGTAGGCCATCAAAACAGACGACAGAAAGCGTTAATGGAGACTGGTACCAGGCTACAACCTTTCTGCAATAGTAATTCAATGGGGGAATCTGGAACCAACGAACTTAACTATTTAGATTTAAGTTAACTATTTAGCGTCCGACTGAACGTAGCAACTGCCCATGTTCAGTAAACAAGCAAACTGACTATAGTTAGCGAGTCGAACTTGACCATTGCTACAGTTGGTCCCATAGACATTGAGCACATATATGTATTTCAAGATCGCTCCAACTGTCCCACCTCTTACTTGGCCCACCCCCACCCGTGTGTTAACAGCGCCTTAACTCGCTCAAAATACTACTTGATATATCAATTAAACAGCTTGCCATGAGGACAAGACACAGTGGGCAAAAGCGAAGAAGGACTGATTGCATGCAGCTGTATGATGTTTCTACTACTACTACATCCGCAGAATACAGTAATCATACACATCTTGCCATGGTCAATATTTTTCAAGATATTTTAATTTTAGACTATTTTTGGAAATTTACCACTGAATATATTTTCGCCAGCTTGGCCATTAAAGGGGTAATGGTAAAGAAAATTAAAGTTTTTATGTGTCTATCTGCAGGCCGAGAGAAGAGTGATTTTGAAATTTTACCACTAGAATGATTGGCTCGGTTACCGAGCCAGTCATTCTAGTTGTAAATATTACAAAAAACCCTATTCTCTAGTCCTTTCAAATAGGCATGTCTGAAGACCACTGGTTTTGGTCAGTTTGACCATTAAAGGGTTAAGTTGACACAAGGGGGGGGGGGTAATCTTTCGCTTGCACATATGGTAGCAGAAGGCCCTACATCACAATTAGTGTACTATCCAAGACCTCCCTAGTACTTTTTCACATGCCCAGGCCAGTATGGTCTGGCATGATTCAGATGTTACAATATGATCAATACCATGGGTAAACCTCTGCGATATCCCTCACAATGATTGATCCTGTATGATGCTGTATCTACTCTACACTAAAACGTGTCTCCTCACAGGCTAGGCAATATAATGTCAAACCAGTACTCACATACGACCAGCCGTTATATTTGAAAGCCATTTAATGGCTAAATTTGGTGAAATAATCAAGACACGTACTTATTGAATGCCCATCTGCAGGCTGATAGAAGACTATTTTGAAAATTTACCACTAGAGTCAATGGCCTGGTAACCGAGTAAGTCGATTCTAGTGCTAAACATTTAAAAAAATAGTCATCCCTTGACCTGCAAATGAACATTGTTCAAGGGTCACTGCAGAAGTAAGTTTTTAGCCGGCTTGGTCATCAATGAGTTAACAACTATAGGGTCTCAGCCAATGGAGCTTTCCAGTTTTAGCTATGCCCCACCCATCTCTAGCTAAGATCGACCCACGCTTCGCCGTGTTGGGATCGACCGATCCCTGAACTCACTGACTATCAATTTCCAGAAAACTATACAGATAGGCTGTTCAGTATTTTGAAACTAATCTGACTGGGTGCTGTTGCTGCTCAGAATGTTTATTAAATAGTAAAAACATACAATTCGTACAACAACGCTTAGTCCATCTTCAATTAACCGTTCATGACGTACTTATTCACGTCATTCATGACGTAATTGATCATGATGTCATTCTATTGATTATGACGTCATATTAAGAATGGATAAACTGGAAAGGTTCAATGAAACTGAGATCAAGCACATGGTCCTCAGACGCAGAGGCAGGTTCAGGACTGCAAGGGCTCCTTCGTTCGTATGCGCTACGTATAGCACTGAAATATGCGATGACCGGTATGGATGTGTAGTTCGGATCGACCGGGTGGGTACCGGCCGTACCAGCCAAGCTGGGTACGCGCCGCCCATCCTGAATTCGTTCCCTGAACATGACCCCCCCCCCCTGGGTAGAGCCATAAGCGTATATGAGCCTATGAGAGAGATCGCGTTACAAAAATGACTAAGTTGGTTAAAACGCATAGTGCGCATGCGCACGCTTAAATGCTATTTTTGACAGAGCACGTAGTTGTAGAAAATATAGGACGGCAGTGCACGTAGGAAACACTATACAGCGACACTTATATATGCAGCACTTTCTCCCGCCACCAACAATTTTTCACTGAGGTCGCTGTCCGTGCTATAAATCTGTTTAGCCCAGCATGCTACCGACTAAAACCTTTTCTATTTAGCTCGATAGGATAGGTTTAATATGATTAGAGACGATTTCTTCGTTAGGAAACCTGTAGTGTATGTCTCTCTCCCGGTAGTTGCGATAATTTAGCCCCGCACTCCGGCAAGATTCATATCTCTAAGATATTGTCTCTCTTCATGTTCCACTAGGCCTTGTGGCTTCTTAATTGTTTGGATGTCCCTATCCGCACCATGGGCTGATGCGACCCTGGGAAACTGTTGGGGTCTCTGAGCGGTGATGGCCAGGGTGTGGTATCACATACATTCCCTCTGTATCCTCGGATACTTAGTAGTTAGCACTTCTGCCAATGTAGGATAGCACTGCGCAAACATATTTTAATTATTATTTTCTTTAATTTGCTGAACAATCCTCCCGCACCGCAGTGCAAACCTGGGCAACTTGTATTTAAACCTAACGACAGGTTAAACAGTTAGTTCCATAGGACCTGGTGACGGGCGAGATGCGCATCCTTACCAAATTCCATAAGAATGTCTGGGCATGATATTTAGATCTGCCACGCCCTCACGGGAAGGACATTTATGGTAGGTATTCGTCTCTCTTACCCCCACCATAACGATAGATCAGTTGCCTAAAATACTTTTGTGAAAAGTAACCAGTGTCTTGTGACTTTTTATGTGGTTACGGAGCGAGATGTCCGGGTTCTTATCCAGTTCGGGGGATCTTCCTAAGTAACATTTATGAGCGCTGTCTTCAGTACTGATGTCTTAGGGCATCCGTTCTCCAATGACAGCCGTATCTAACAGCTAGGTAGACACCCGCCATTTGTGGCCTAAATTAGTTCTTGTCTCTAAAAACTAAAAGTGAGATAAGCATAGAAGAAGGCCCGCATAAATAAAGCGGTTGACTACTAACTCAGCATACTAAGAATCACATAAGACAGTGACGTGGGAATCCTTCGGGAATCGTTCGTCCCGTCTTCACGTAAAACAGCACGCAACCCTATAGTCATAATCTCACTAGGTATGATCTTTTCTTTTTCAAGCATTTTGGTTGCAATATTAGAGTGGCCCCATCTTTTGCCTATTACTCTTATCCGGCTTTAAGCAGTGGCGACACCTTCCCAAGACGGAGGCCCGCACGAGGCACTTGCCTCTCCCAAGGATTCAGCGACGACGGTCCACATGAGGATAATACTCCTCACCCAAACTGGCACTAGGAGTAGTGCTCACGTGAGGTACATGACTTTTCGTCCGAGATAATCTTCTTCCTTTCACCTTAGAGGTATAATAACTTATATTAAGTTAATTAGTTAAGTCTCGTGTACGGGAGCCTCCCTTGCAAGGATACCTCTGCGGACCTACGAGTCTGTGTGGTACCTCCGGGGGCCCCATGTTTAAAAGTTCATCTGGCTGTCTCTATGTCTTGTATTTTCGTATGCTCCTCATGTTTTATCTAGCATACTCGATAGTTTGTTTAGGTAAAATCATTGTATAGACTTATATTTTTCGGTCACCAAATCAAATCTTGTAAGTCCATAGATCACAAAATTGCTATGGACAGGCATACTGGTGACACAAATTCGCGACAATGGTCGCATGGCCCCATCGGAACGATTGAGTTTCACCGGTCTTAGGAGCCATTTTTGTTACCCGTAGGCCAGTCTCATACAGGATCCGTCACCCTGAAACCGGATGCTAACCAGCGTCATCGTTCGTCATGCACTTGATACACGGCGAGTCGACATGATACACCGGAACGGCCCAACACTACCCTGTGCGCTACAAGTGGTGCCCGATGTGGAGCCTGAAGAACATCATTAACAACACGCAGTGAACTCACGCCCACACCATATAGTGAGCCCAGCTCAATACCTTCTCCATTTAGCGACGACTCCCTCGATCAAGAGGTAGCGTCATACGATGGATTTTCAGCCCACATGCTCACCGATTATACCAGAAATTCAGCAGAATCAACAACGCCGCAATATATCCTGTTTTCGCCCATCAGTGACGCCACCTTTCGGGATGCCCCACAGGTGGGAACAGGGTTCAGAACTATATCGGACACCCGCAACAGGCCATCACCATCAGGGCTGAATCGTGGACGACCCCAACAAAGACCCGATTATGGGCATCTCAATAATCCTTCAGACTACTATCATTCACCCGTGTCATCTATGGAGACCATATGGCCATGTGACAATCCACAGTACAGACAACCTCCCGCACCACCCCCTTCTAGCGCAAAGCTATGCTCAAGAGGGACACCACAGCATTATCGGGAGGAATCAGCACCACCTTTTCGCCGATACATCAGTCACACTACACATCACGACCATCAGCCGACTGCACCACCACCATATGAGGAATATGAGTCCTCATCTCGATGAGATCGTCCGCGTAATCGTCACAACATTCCGCCTCCCGTCCATAGAACCATGCCGGTCTATGGCTCGACAACCGGGCCAGACTCATTTAATTGGAGTGTGCATGTCCTCGCTCCTCGGCATCGGCATCGACGGGAAACACCAACACCAACACCACCACCACTACCACCGGCACAATTACCAGCTTCACAATACTCGTCAGACTCTCAGATACCCACACCACCCGGATTTCAACTACGTCATTCTTCCCGCGGTCTTGGCTGAGTCATTCTCCCTCCTGAATTTAGCAGGGAGAATGACTGGACCAATTACAAAATCCAGTTCGAGATAATAAGTCGGACTAGCCACTGGAACGATCAGCAAATGGATGAATATCTCGCCACAAAGCTTTCCGGAAAAGCCCTTCACGTTCTTGCGGATCTTGGGACTGACTACACACCCACTTACACTCAATTGGAGCGAGCATTGACAGAGCGATTTGGCGACACATCTCTCGGAGAAACTAGTCATCTTCAACTCAAGAATCTCTGACAATGCGCGGGAGAAACTCTTCCCAAGTTAGCTAGCTGAATCAGAACCCTAGTCCCCAGCGCATATCCGAGCACCAACACGGAAGGCGTAATCCATCTGCATGTCAACACCTTCATCAATGCATTGAGCGGTGAACCCGCCCTGAAAGAAAAATTATTTCTAGGTGCCCACAGTAGTTTGGCGCAATTAACGGCAACCGCGGTCTGTATAGAAAACTTTCTGGAGTGGAAGAAGAGTAGTCGATGCCACCTCCATCCTATCAACGAGATAGAGGGTGCAGCTATTGCCACGCCCACCAATGCTCCCCCAGTTTATCGACACCAACTACACAGACATCACCACCACCAGCTATATCAGATATACTGAATTCCAATCGGAATCAAGTGCCTGGAGGAAGGGGGCGTGCCCGTAGAGGAAGCTATATCGTGGCCCCCGGGAGCAGATCTCCGCACTAACAAATTTAGTCACGACACTCAACACCAATCTCGCCACCACACAGTTTAGGACAACAAACACCACCAGCACCGCACCGCCACCAAACACTTGTTTCGGATGCGGTCAGCCAGGCCATTGGAGGGAGCAGTGTCCTAACCGACCTCCTTCCACCACGCCTGCTCCTGACCACAGCACACCACAACCGGACAAGCTGTCAAACTCTTAGGGGCACCGAAAGCAGAGTCACCTCAGTGCAGTATCCACTTCCCGGTTCAACTGCGGCCTTCGCACACCAACGTTCAGTGGCCAACAATCACCCACCGAAATCAGCTTTAACAGCTACACCCAAATGCACGGCTTCACTTATGTCAATGCCTTCGTTGCCTCCCCCATCCGCAGCATTGCCATCCCCCTCTTTCTCCGCACATAACAAACCTTCTTTCCTATGTAAAACGGCAGTGGTAGGTTGTAGCACCTCAGCTGAAACAACGTTTCTGCAGGCACCACGTGCCGCCACCAAGACACCCAATTCTCGATGTCCTTTGGTGGTATGCAAAACATCACCCCATCCAGCAGCATCTCCCGCATCCACAGACAGCAGCGACTCGGGAGAAATGGTTCACTCCGCCCCATGGATTCGCAAGCACCGACGTAAACAGGGAAAAACACGTCCCTGGCAGCAGCACTGTTTCTTCTGTCCTTCGCCAAAACATCCGATGAAGTAGCCCAATAGTACTAGCAGGCAAAAAGGACGGAACCGTGCGGTATTGTATAGACTACCACCGAGTTAATGATCTTAGCGTCAAGGATGCGTATCCGTTACCTTGGATAGATCAGGCCTTGGATTCCTTGTCCGGAGCCAAGTGGTTTTGTACCCTTGACTTGGCTAGTGGTTACTGGCAGGTAGCCATGGACGAAGCTGACAAGGAAAAGACCGTATTCGTTTGTAAGGATGGCCTTTTCCTATTCCGCAAGATGCCCTACAGGTTGTGCAACGCTCCCAGAACTTTGGAATGACTCATTGAGCAGGTATTAACCACCCTGCAATGGGAAATCTGTCTTTGTTACATCGACGACGTAATAGTCTTCGGGCCAACGTTTGAGAAAACCTTAGTCAATTTGGACATCGTGCTTTCTAGATTCCGCACAGCCAATTTGAAACTCAAACCAAAGAAATGTCATCTCTTTAGACAGAGCGTTGAGTTCCTGGGACACGTCATATCCAGTGATGGAGTGGCTACTCAGCCATCAAAAACTAAGGCAGTAGCAGAGTGGCCAAAGCCCTCTTCAGTTACGGAGACACAGAGTTTTCTTGGCCTATGCCAGTACTATCGCCATTACATCCAACATTTCAGCAAGATTGCTTCACCCCTCTACAAGATCACCGAGAAAGATCTACCATTCAGGGCATTGACGGAACTATTGACGACCGCCCCGATTCTTGCTCATCCTAATCCAAACCTCGATTTCATCTTAGACACTGGCGCATCAGCTTACGCTATCGGCGCGGTTCTATCTCAGGTCACAGAAGATGCAACGGAGCAGGCATTGGGTTATGGTTCGTGTACTCTGAATAAAATGGAGAGAAGATACGCAACCACCAAGCGAGAACTATTAGCGGTGGTACATTTCGTCAAGTATTATAAACACTTTCTGTACGGGCACCCTTTTACCTCCGTACAGACTACGGTGGCTCAGGAACTTTAAAAATCTGGAGGGCCAGGTAGCGAGATGGCAGGAATCCCTACAGGCCTATAACATCAACGTTGTTCACCATCCCGGCAAATTGCATGAGAATGCTGACACCCTCAGTAGAGTTGGCGTGGAGGCTGAACACAAAGAGGCCGCTGCCGTGACACAGTCAACACAGCCATCTCTGGAGTTCCCTGAATTGAGGCGCACAGAGTGGAATCTGGAGAAAATCGCACACCACCAAACAACAGACATGCAGACATGAAATATATACGCATGGATCCAGGAGTGGGTACATCCTCCCAAGGAATCGGTAACACCACTATCCACCATGGCAAAATATTATTACCAACGGTTCGAAGAATGTCAATTAACAAATAACGTTCTGTACATTAATGACCATCTGGTAGTTATCGTGATCTAATTTTAAAACAACTACATGGTAACGCCGGGCATCTGGCCGTGGAAAGGACTGTTGCCCATATCAAATTGAGATTCCACTGGATCGGGATTCGCGATAGTGTCAAGGCATGAGTTGCCAAATGTATCCCATGCCAAAGACACGCTGTTGGCCAACACCACATCGCACCATCTCAAATTAAGATGTGTTGACATGCTCGGACCCTTGAATACGACGGATGATGGAAATAAATATATCCTCGTATTACAAGATTACTTTATGAAGTGGGTAGAAGCATTTGCTTTACCGGACCAAGAGGCATCCACCATAGCGGAGGTCTTGGCCAGCAATGTGTTCTGCCGCTTTGGTATGCCTAATGAGTTGCACTCCGATCAAGGAAGTGATTTTGAGAGCCGGCTCATATCAGAGCTCTGCAAATTGTTCCATATCGTCAAAACAAGGACGACTCCATACCACCCCCGGAGTGACGGGATGGTAGACCGATTCAACAGAACTCTCGCGGAGATGCTTACTAAAGAAACACGCCTTGATTGTAGAGATTGGGACCCACGGCTCCCGTATGTACTCATGGCTTACACTTCAGTACATTCCAGCATGGGTTACAACCCTGATCAGTTAATGTTAGGCCGTGAATTAGCCTTACCCCTGGATCTGGCCATGCCTCGGATACCAGGAGAGAAAAATTCACCATCTCTCTATGTTGAACTCTTTCAGCAGAGGATGGAACAAGCCCACGAGTTAGTGAGAGAAAATTTATCCACCGCACAATGGCGGCAAAAGTCATGGCATGACCGAGGGTGCATGGAGATCCATATGAAGCAGGAGGGATTGTTTGGGTACACGATTCACGACGGTCTGCAAATGTGCCAAGTAAACCGAGTTACCAGTGGAAAGGCCCCTATGTGGTGCTAGGTGAGACGTATGCTTCGGATGGCCTTACCTCAGTCATCCACTTCGATCGACTTAAACCTTATGTCAGTGATGACCCAGCACCAGAGCTCGGACTGGGCATTTCTCGTGACACCGGTACCCAGACAGTTATTTCTACGGAAGGTAGTATTCCCACGGTTAGCGCAGAGCACCGTGGTGCCAATTCATCCCCACTTCTGCCAAGCCAGAACATGGGTGAACAAGCAGCTAATGCTGACGACGATGACGAGATACGTACTCGCCATCTCCCTCCTCAGCACGGGTCTACTCGATCTGGGAAGTCGCATCTGAAGAATTTTGTGTTTGTTTTGTCCAAGGGACCAGATGGAAAAGTTGTTCCTCTGATCCCTTCCCAGTCCCACCCACTTCATGCTATGGCGCCCCCCCCCCCATCATAGAGTTACCACAAGCGGAAGCTGAGGCTGACCCAAGCCATGCTTCCTGTGGGGTGGAACATGTGGTGAATAGCATGGAAGTGAAGAGGCTGGATGAAGCCTTAGGGTGTCTAGTACCGCAGAACCGTACAACAAGGTGTATCCGACTACCTCCGGAAAACGCCAGACCAATTCCCATCCAAGCGGGACCCATATCTATCGCCGCACCTCCACCCCAAATCCAACTGGCATCCCTGATCTATACACCAAGTTTGGACATCACCGGCCCAGTCCATTTCACACTCCACTCATCGTCTGTTGACCGTCAATCTTCAGATATGAGAGAGACTGCTGCAACAGAGGAGGTGGCATCCCGCACCGCACCGACCAACATTACCCCCACGGTGAGCAGGGAAGCAGCCTGTTCAGCAGACTCTCGGCTCGAACTTTCCAGGTGTCTAAAAACTACGACAGGGCACCAACCGTCATGTAATGGGAGATGACCAATTCCCCTGTCCAAAGGCCACCCCATCCATTTGGGCTACCATACTCCCCCGTGAGCAGTCAGGACATCACACAACCGACAGAACGTCATCACATACAGAGCACACCTGCCCTCAAGGCTGGATACATCAATTCGTCATTGCACGCACATCACATACATACTTGGTTATACTCAGCATAATAGAGACATTCAACATCGGCAACAACTTCGTTTAGCAGCACCTACCGGTATTAATTAATTCCCGATAGACATAAAAATTCCCGCAACAGTTCCTCCCGCACAAGCTGCGGGGGAAATAATATCTCCCACAAACCTACACCTCCCGCAATAACAACAGACTAGGCATTCACCAGCGTGGAAAACTGGAATACGCCCACTTCACTTCACGCATCATACAGCAGCCCGGACATCCCGACAACAACCTTATCATCAACAGACAACAACCGACAAATCTCCCGCATACACCTTCTTATCCAGTTATGGGAGAACTGATTATATGGATATAAGGAATGCACTACAGCCATCTACAGTACGCGTTACGGGAGGAACGTTTGTACAACATTCCTCCCCCCCTCCCTTTTTCCCGACATCATACGAAACAGCCAAAATCTACATACATCATCTACATGTAATAACAGTCAATATTATTAAGAGAGCAAGATGCCCGTATTGTTGTGAGTCACGAGTAGGATTTTGCCACCGAAAAGTTGAATTCGATAATGGATTGATTAAAGTTATGACAGCATCCGACAGGTCATCTGCGCTCTAAAGTAGCTCTGTCCTGCCCACGGGCTCGGCCATTACAGAGCGAAATACCCTCAAGGTTCAATAAAGTTGACATTCACGCCGCCTCTCCCTCCCATCTCCTGCACCTGGCGGCCATAAACACATCACCTTCACCACAGCGCAAGTATCATCCACAGATAGCCAGCCACGCGTATCAGATTCAAATCACCAACATGTCAGAAACACAGACACTCAGGTTGACTGTATTCACAATCTCCAAACGACGGCATTGTAAATTGTAATAACTGTGGCACCCACTTTCGAGTTGTACTGTAATTCAACCGTTATTCAACGGTATTAATGTGTCTGGTCTAGGCCAGGACGGAGCTGGTTCTACCCATTGAGGAGAATGCTTATCAAGCCCTCCCGATCGGAAAACACAGCTATCTTGTCGGGATCAGTAACGTTGATCTACCGTCTGAGTAGATCTGTTTAAACCACACATCAAATTACTTACAACTTTACTGTTAAATTTTTGATTCAGAACACAACTGCTCTACCGTACTACAAATCATTAGCGCACGGGCCGGTAAAGTGGCATAAAAAATCTGGCAGTATAATTACAAAGAGAATTTCAAAAATTCTTTTTCTTGCCTTCCAGTCTATAATCAACACGGGCTGAGAACTACCTATTGCAGACATATACCAAGACGCATGTTTAAGAACTCGCGCAAATAGGGGACATTATATTATACAGATTCTTGATGTAACATATATATTTCTATCTCTCGCATCTACAACAGACTACACGTCAGCAGTTGCACGACAGGGACTCAATTCAACTCAAGGTTGTCTTTTCATTAAGGATCACCTTAGTGGAATAGCGAGAATTGAGATAGTCGTGGTCTGAAATTGGCAGAAAGAAATGATGCCAATTACAGTTCCATGAGGTTGGAACTGCTGGCATTAAAATGGGGTCACAGACAAGTTTAGGGAATATCTTTTAGGTTCAAAATTTACTGTATTTACCAATAAAAATCCATTGGCATACATACAAACTGCGAAGTTAGGAACAACAGACATGAGGTCGGTAGCTAAACTTGGCAAGTTTGATTTTGACATCAAGTATCGGTCCGGTATATCTGATACTAGTGCGGACGTGTTAAGCAGACTATCAGCTTACACGTGTCAGCCTTAAGTTCAAGAGGTAAGAAGGACCACTAATATTCCTAATGAGGTGAGCACGGAAGAATGCAGTTCTTTGTCATGTAAATATACAACAGAAACCTGTTATGTGAATGAGATGTCCGTATCTAATGCATTGCCTACTTATGAGGAAGATGATTATATAAAGTTTCAATGATCAGATCCGGTAATAGCAAGGTTAATCTACTTTAGACAAAAAGGAAATAAACATTCAGATCGGAGTATGTGGAAGGAGAAAGTTCAAGTAAGAAAATTATTTAAACAATGGGATCGTATTCAAGAACATTCAGGTGTGTTATTTCGAGTGATGGAACTCAATGGAAAGGTAGTAACGAAGGTACTATTGCCGGAGTTTCTCCATGCAAAGGTGTTACATGGGTGTCATGATGAGTTGGGACATCAAGGTAAGAACACAATTTTTGCTCTGATTCGTCTACGCTGTTATTGGATTGGAATATATAAAGATGTGGAGAGATATTGTCAGCCATGTCATTCCTGTTTCATTGCTAAAGCAAATCCTCAGATAAGAACAAAAATGAATCATCTTTTAGAAGAAAAACCTTTGGATGTGCTGGCTATAGATTTTACTATGCTGGAAAAAGCTAGTAACGGTAAGGAGAATGTCTTGGTTATGACTGACGTGTTTAGTAAGTTTGTACGGTGTATTCCAACCAAGGACCAAAAAGCTAGAACTGTGGCACAAGTGTTAATTAAATAGAACAATGCATGATTTACTCAGAACACTGTCTGGGAACAGAAACATAAATGGCCGAATTTTCTACCCGAGTTGATATTAGCATATAATGCTACTCCTCATGCATCTACAGGATATTCTCCCTTTTATCTCCTTTTCGGACAAGATCCTATATATATATACTCATTCATTTGAGGTGCAGTTGGGATTTCGCTCGGGATGGGGTTTTTTGGATACCAAAGTATGGGCTCATGAATTTCCGCTAGCGCCTGTCATCAACTAATTTCATCAAGTTTTTGGATAGGAGTGTACTCGGTGTCTAGAAGGGCATTTCATGAGTGATAACCAGCAGTATTATCAGATGCCTGAATCAAGTTAATGTTAGTTTTATCAGGAATAAACATGTTTCTGAGATTGTTCTCTTATACAATATAATAGTATGATGTTATAATATAGTGTGAGATGAAAAATTTTCTTTGTGATTCATTTTCGGCTAGATAAATGAATGTTGTAGGAGGATGTTATAATATAATGGTAAGAGTTCCTAATCGTTCCTCCATTGGTAACATTTCATCTGTAAATATCAGTACTAGTGATGTATCGATGGATCGTGCTGTAGAGAACAAAACGCTTTGTTAAGATGGATACGAGTGGGATATTGAAACAATAGTCTGTCTATTATTTGTATTTTGGTGGCTGGGCACCTCCGAGGTAACATTTTTAGAAGGAAACCGTAATAGGCCCTCTACAATGTGAAATACTGGTGGTGTGGCCCACAGTAGCACTTCTAGCGGGAAACCATGATAGGCTCCCTAAAGTGTGACATTATATCACTGAATAGGATTGGTGACTGTAAAGAACCTTCTGTTGCAGTGTGATGAATGTTTGTTTTGTAACAATGTTTTGTAAGTGTGACACACTTAGTCTGGTCGGCATCCTTGTGACATAGTTTGAGTGAGAAAAATACCACTGAACATGGTTTTTTTGGACGTTTGACAGGGGTTGAAGTGGACTGTGGAACACAGTTCTTAGATATCTTGGAATGGAAAACCATAATATGTTCTATTATATGATAAAATTTATTTAATGGTGCTGGATAGGAAAGGTGACCGTAAAGGACCTTCTATCACATCAATGTAAATGTTTCTAGGAATCGGTGTAGTGGTTTATGTAAACACCAGAGAGAGGGTAACCAGAATCGGACTTTTATGTGGGGGTAGTGTAAATGTGGTGTTGTTAATCTTGCACAAGTCGTAGGTAAGTAGATGATTTTGACAGCATGAGGAATACTAGTACTGGGTATTTATCATAGTCATATGGCGAAGACGTCAATGATTTAAGTGGAGGTGATTGTAAAGGTGTGAATTTGATCACATCTTTAAGTGATCTGTATTGTAAGTAATGTATATTGTATGAGAGGTAATTCCGTTTTGTCAACGGATGTAATGGGGGGTTTTCTACATCATTGTCTCCCTTTCATTGGTATACGTGTATGTGGTATGACACCATATATTTATAGTATAAATTTTTTAATATTATTAATGAACAGGGACCGGAAAGATTCTTTTCTTAAATTTGTTAAGCAATTCATTTTCAAAGATATTGGTTATAGAATTTATTTTATTAGTAATTGTAAGTAATTCGTGCCATTTGGAGTCTGGGCGTAAAAGGGTTAACTCTTCAGATCTTGATGCGCAATGCGCCACTGTAAAGCGGGTCTCGGCGTGCATGCATAGAGTGTGCACGGATTGCTATGCAAATCATAACTGGGAGCAGATCTGAGTAATTCAGTTTATTGAGTTTGGGATTAGTTTTGTCAATGCTGTTTTGCCATAGGTTAATGACATCATTAGGTTTTGGCCAGGCTTTTTGAGGAACTATTTTTCCTACGCATATGAAGTGATATAATCGACATGCACATGACATGTTATATATGTTACATATGACAACTGCTATAGATTGATAACGATAGGATTCTCTCCATATTGGGAGGACAAATGGTGATGTTATTCTACAGGTGCATGGAAGTTGCAAGTGCTGAAATGGAGATGATGGTGCAAACGGTGATGCCAAGTCTTGGAAATCCTTGTTTTCAGGGCGTCAGTCCTGGGGAAGTTGATCCATGGTAGATCATTTGGGATTTATTATGTTGGGCTGAAGTCGCGGATCGAAATTCGGTTTCGGTCATGAACATCTGAGGCTTAAGAATCTGTCAAGATAACAATAAATTAATTGATTCAATGGTCAATGTGACTCCTAGCTATTTGAAATGATGGAAAGATGACTGACGTAAAATAATGTAGTTATTATATATTTTTGTATTGCATTGCAAGAAAAAAACAAAAAATTAATTGGTTACATAAAGAAATGAAATTAATTTTAAAAGTACGTGACTGTTCTTTATTCTGCCATTTTCCTGAATGTGCTGATTGTATTTACTTTAATATCATATTATCATTTAATCATCATAATCTTCAAAGAACCTCTTGTATTAGGAGAAACACATTTTAAAACTACAGAAAACTTTAGTAGTCCGTGTCTTGAATTGACAATTTTCCTTCTTGTCTGGCATCCTTCCGGAAATTCAATATAAAGAATTTTGATATAAAAAAAATCATGTTGCTCCCTTACATATAAATAATGAAACATATATCACATTGCCTTATACAAATGAATACATGTAAATATATTTACATGTATTCGTTTGTATAAGGCAATGTAATATATGTTTCAGATGTTGAATAAAATTTAATTGAATTGGACTGGAATAATCTAGACAGCTAACCCACCAAGTATCCAAGTAATCACAGATGATAAGTCTAAAGTAAGACCATTGCGTGTACAGATCCATAACAAAAGTGAAAGAAGTAGAGTCCTAAAAATGGGAACCTTCTGTGATCCGCAGAACACCTGAGCCAAATCCACATTACCCCAGACCAAACACCTCAACAGAGAGAGAGAGGAGAGAGAGATAGAGAGAGAGAGAGAGAGAGAGAGAGAGAGAGAGAGAGAGAGGGAGGGAGGGAGGCAGGGAGGGAGAGAGAGAGAGAGAGAGAGAGAGAGAGGGAGCGAGAGAGCGAGCGAGCGAGAGAGAGAGAGAGAGAGAGAGAGAGAGAGAGAGAGGAGAGAGAGAGAGAGAGAGAGAGAGAGCAGAAAAGATTAAGAACAACAAGAGACGAGCGAAATACACTACTACATAAACAGGGAACAACAGACCAAATCTGGGTCATCCGACACCAGCAACTAGTAAAGATACAGAAATTAACAGAAACTGCAACGCAGTCAGTAGAGAACCAGCGCAGATAGCAGATCCTGACACCGAGTCGAACACATCTAACAATAGTACAAAAAATATTTTAAACCTAGAATGTATGTATACAAATGTTGATACTTTTTTAAACAAGCGAGAAGAGCTTATAATATGCATTAACGACACATCTCCAGACATCATTGGTATCACTGAGCTAAGACCTAAGAACAAATTGCTTGGGACCCTATATTTGAAGATAAAAATGTTGACAGCAGCTGGGATTCCTTCAACAACTTGATCCTCGAAGGCATAGCCAGATATATCCCGCAACGTCGACTGAACCACTGTAGCAAGCCCAAATCTCCAAGGATAAACAAGAAGGCACATGGCAAAATTCAGGAGAAAAAACGAACCTGGAGAAAAGTTCAAAAAACTAGAAAACAAGATGACTATGAACACTATTGCAAGTCGCGCAATCAAGCAAGGAGAGTCACTAGACAATCCATGAAACAATTTGAAAGAAAGCTCGCCCATGAAACTAAAAACAACCCCAAAGCTTTTCATAGTTATGTAAAAAGTAAGTTAAAGACCCGAATCACTATGTCAGATCTAGAGGATAATGGAACTGCTGCCACCTCTGACCAAGCTATGGCAGAACTCTTTAACAAATACTTCGTTAGCGTGTTCGCCCAAGAGGAGGATATATCCAACATCCCAAATTGCGTCACCCGCGAAACATTCACGTCACTTCACCATATATCCATCTCAGTCTAAAACATACAGATGAGGCTTGAAAAACTAAATGTAAACAAGTCAGCTGGTCCAGACGGGATTCACCCGAGATTGTTAAAAGAGCTTAGTAAATCAATAGCACAACCTCTATACCAAATATTCTTAAAGTCTGTAGATGAGGGTAACATCCCAACCTCATGGCGACTCAGTAATGTGACCCCGATTTTCAAGCAACCATATCATTGAGTACATGAAGGACAATAACCTCTTCTCAGCTGAGCAACACGGCTTTATAGAAGGTCATTCCTGTACTACCCAACTTCTAACTGCAATGGAAGTGTGGACTGACCTCATTGACCAACAGCAGCCCGTCGATTGTCTATTTTTTGATTTCCAGAAGGCTTTTGATACAGTACCCCATAAGCGCCTACTCACTAAGTTGAACAGCTATGGCATATGTGGCAATGTAGCATCATGGATTCAAGCCTTCCTTAGAAAGCGTAGACAGAGAATTAATGTCAATGGAGCTTACTCATTGTGGGCCCAAGTCACAAGCGGAATCCCCCAAGGTAGTGTCCTTGGACCAATTTTATTTCTCGTCTACATCAACGACTTACTGGACGTAGTATCTAGTTACATCAAATTATTCGCTGATGACACTAAGCTTTATTGAGCTATATCATCGATCATTGATTGTACCAAGATCCAGACTGACATTAACGAGATGGAGCAGTGGTCCAGAGACTGGTTACTGAAATTTCACCCTGAAAAGTGTAAAGTGTTAAGACTTGGCAAGGGACATCCAGAGTACAAATATACAATGGCATCTTCAGATGGGACTGTAGTGGAGCTGGAGTAATCACCACTTGAAAAAGATTTAGGTGTTCACATAGACACAGAGCTGAAATTTCATGAACAAGTATTAAAGGCAGTCAACAAGGCAAATCAGATGGTAGGATTAATTCGACGAACTTTCCGTTAACTTGATAATGAAATATTCTGCCTATTGTATAAATCTAGGATACGACCTCTGCTAGAGTATGCAAATTCTGTTTGGTGTCCTCGTTACGTCAGTGACTGCAACCAATTGAAAAGTTCCAATGGCGAGCCACTAAAATGCTACCTAACATGAGCAATTTATCTTACACAGAAAGGCTGCACATTCTCAAGCTGCCTTCATTAGCATATCGGAGATGCCGTGGTGATATGATTGAAACCTATAAATATATACATGGTAAATATAAAAACCCTCCTCCAGGCCTCAAATTAGATACCTCTCAAGCAACACGTGGGCACAGTCTCAAATTAATAAAGCGCCTCTGTAACTCATCCCTTCGCCTTCACTTCTTCAGTAACAGAGTGGTAAACTATTGGAATGCACTTATGGAAGCCGTAGTTCAAGCGCCGTCTTTGAACTGCTTCAAAAATCGTCTTGACAAGCTCTGGTCATGCCATTTGTACAGTACTGCTTTTGTGGACTACCACTGCACATATGATACTTCGGCAGCCGACAGGGATTCACACTAACATATGAAACCAAATCCCATTGCATTTATACATTTAACTGATTACGATAAATCTGGTGGGGATTGCCCCATCAGATTCATTGTCGTCTTGTGAGGCATACTAACACATGAAACCAAATTCCATGTACTTATACATTCAGGTGATCACGGGAAACTTGGTGGGGATGGCCTCATCAGATTTCATCACCGTCCTTCAGAGGCATTCCTGATCTATGGTAACTGGTAGGGACCCCCCCCCCCCCACCAGCCCATTATCACATCACAACGCCAACTCCATGCATGCCAAAGGTTTACCCTGACATTTGTTCACAAAACTAAATCCACCGTCCTGATCAGGTAGACCACACAATTTGTAGCCGACATGGCTTTAGCCCTCAAGTTCACCATTATTAACACGAGTTCGCCATCTTGACAAACATTTGTAGATGAGCATATCCGAAGTCGCTGAAATTGTATGTTAGTAGCTATGAAAATCTGCTGGATAAAGCTCCTTTGGATCCAGTATGTAGTCTCTCAGGAATACAGTCATGTTCACGAAACTGGCAGGGAATGCCCTGCCAGTTAGCTACTATGTAGGAGCATGTGTTCTGCTTGTCCATAATCCAATTAGGCAGGACATCCCCTGTTTGTTTTTACTATTGTGTAAGATCCTGCTATCACTGTCTTTGCATCCAGCTGGTCATTATGCAAATCTGGTGGGAATGACCCCATTGGATCTATTATACTCAGCATAATAACCCTTACCAGTATCAGGAAGTTTATCAGTACACAGTAACATGTATAGTTTATTTTGTATTAGTTATTAAGCACGCGTGGGCATGTAGCTCCTACGCACTGTGTAAATGTCCAGTAAAAGTGTAAATGTGTATATAGAATTTGCCATTTGTTCAAGAAAAACGTGTCCACTGTCTACACGATGCCAACTGTAGCTGCCCTGATTTTTAGCCTATATAAGTAAATGGATCTTATCATTAAGTTCATGCATGACTCAGATAGGTTCTTAGGAACATAGCTGATCTCGCACAAAGTGGCAGGGATTGCCCTGTTAGCTTGTCATTATTTCACAGTATAGCAAGTGGATCATCCGCCTGTATTTATAAATCTGAGTTCACCGTCATATATCGGAGTTCACCGCCTGGTTAATTATTGTAGCTGAGCATACTCGATGCCTGTGTAATCATATAGGAAAATCTGTTGGAAAATTCTCCTTCGGATCCTGTATTTAAATCCACATTGTACAGCTTTTTATACGATACTGGCAGGGATTTCCCTGTCAGTATCTAGTATCTAGTATAATGTATAGCCGATTTTGCTCCTATAACTATAGCACTGATACAAATGTATCTAACAGCATAGGGAGGGGGAGTTGCATTGTACATACACATACTGACAGCACCTCCTGTCCAAGTTAACTCGACTTTCAATGCAGCAGTATTTACTGAGATCAGCCTAATGAAAGGAGACAGACTACTAATAGGATGTGTGTACCGCAATGGCAGTGGGCCAGAGAAAAACAATGAGAAGCTACTCGACCTGATCAGTGAAGTTAGCTCACCAGGAAGAAGTCATGTTCTGATAATGGGAGACTTTAATTATCCAGGTATAGACTGGAAGAATTGGAGCTCCAAATCGAGCGAAGAATTTAAGTTTGTGGAAGGAGTTAGAGATTCATTCCTCTTCCAACATGTAAGTGAGACAACCAGGGGCAGAATTGGTGGTGAACCTAGTGCGCTGGACTTGGTCCTAACAAATGAGGAAAGAATGGTAGACAACATAGAGTATCTAAGTTCGATTGGTAAAAGTGATCACTCTATCTTATCATTCAACTTTTCCTGCTATACTGAATGTAAGGACATGCCTAAAGAAAGAATATATTACGATAAAGCTGATTTTGGTAAAATGAAAACCGGAATTAATTAATGTAAATCGGAGAGAAAAGTTTAAAGAGTGTGAGGATAGTGTGGAAGAGAAATTGTTGATCTCCACAGATATACTACGAAACATGGAAATGAAACACATACCAAGAAAGATGGTAACACCAAACACAAGAAAGAAGGGAAACCAACCACGTGATAGAGCAGCACTGAAAACAATAAAGAAAAAGCATACATCGTGGAAGCGTTACATGGAGACTAAAAGTGGAGAGAAGTATCAAGAATATTGCAAACTAAGAAACAAGGCAAGAACATTAACTAGGCGTGTGAGAAAGACATTCGATGAAGACCTTGCAAAGAAGGCTAAAAGTAATCCAACGGCAATCTGGAAATATATTAAGTCAAAATGTAGCACGAAAGAAAGCGTATCAGACTTATACACAATACCATCTGATAAGAACTCACCACTTACGAAGAATAATAAAGAGAAGGCTGAGGTACTAGCTAACTATTTTTCAAGCGTATTTACTATTGAGCCAGCGGGTGTAACACCAAAGATTCCAGATTTTAATATGACATCACAGATGACACACCTTCACATCACAGAAGAGATGGTGGAAAAGGCTCTGAGTAAATTAAACATAAGTAAGTCTCCTGGCCCAGACGGTATTCATCCCCGTGTACTAAAAGAGCTTGCAGAACCCCTGGCCATCCCATTAGCCAAGATTTATGAAACATCACTCAGAATAAAGACCATGCCTAGCGTCTGGAAGGAAGCAAGCATATCGCCGATATTCAAGAAGGGAGACAAAAAGCAGGCCGGGAACTACAGGCCAGTGAGTCTCACAAGTATTCTGTGGAAAGTCCTGGAAGGTATAATCAGAGACCACATAATGAATTACCTATTAGAAAACACATTTTTTGGTCAAAAGCAGTTTGGGTTTATCAGTGGACAATCAACAACATTACAGCTCCTGGATAAATGGACAAAGGCAACCAACGAGGGACATACTGTTGATGCCATCTACTTAGACTTCAAGAAAGCCTTTGATACCATTCCATATAGGAGACTCATGGGCAAATTACTGGCATATAGAGTAGATGGTCCAACTCATGGTTGGATCAAATCATTTCTTAGCAACCGAAAACAGCAAGTGACCATCGGTGGTGAAGAATCTAGTTTGATGGATGTAACAAGTGGGATTCCCCAAGGCAGCGTCTTAGGCCCTCTACTTTTTGTTATCTACATAAATGATTTGTCCAGTCATGTAATGTCAGATATATACTTATTCGCAGATGATACAAAGATTTTTAGAGCGACTATTGAAGAAGAGGACCATGCCCTTTTACAAGCAGACTTAGGTGAGCTGGCTGAATGGTCAAACACATGTTGGCTTCTGCGCTTTCACCCAGATAAATGTGTTAACATGAGCTTTGGACGGATGAAAGCAGAGGGACACAATTATCACATTATTGCTGATACAAAGATACATACCATAATAACCTCAGAACAAGAAAAGAATATAGGTGTCACTATAGATGAAGGCCTAAATTTTGAAAAGCACATTAGTGAAAAGGTCAACAAAGCAACCAGTATGTTTGCAATAATCAGAAGTGCATATGTAATCTAAATGAGAAGACATGTATACCACTGTATAAGGCAATGGTTAGAAGCCACCTGGTCTATGCAGCATCGGTGTGGAACCCATTCAGAAAAACCCCAGGTAACACTAATAGAAAATGTCCAGAGAAGAGCTACGAAACAGATACAAGGCTTAAGGGAATTAAGTTATGAAGAAAGACTTAGGAGACTTAGGCTCCCAACACTGACTTTTCGAAGAGTTCGTGGGGACATGATTGAAGTTTATAAGATGCTGCATGGTATCTATGACATGGAAACAGGAGGTATTTTCACCCTAATAAATGATGTTGTGCAACGAGATGAGGCTAGAGGGCATAATAGGAAAATTTTCCAACCAAGAGCAAAGTCAGAATTGAGGAGAAATTGTGTTTGCAGTTCGGGCTGTAAAAGTCTGTAACAAGCTACCAGAACATGTTGTAGAAGTACCATCGATCAGTTAACACATTTAAGGATCGCCTTGACAGACATTGGAAAGACCAACCATTAATATACACCTGTGCAAAAGTTAAGCACCACCCTATTTTTACGCACATGCGAGGGTATATTCATGTGCTATGAAGAAAGCAATAGCATAAACATTTATGTACCCATCCATCTTAGTGCAAGAGGTAATAATGCAACTAGAGGAATGCTGATTATGATGGTGGGGAAACACTGTATGTTTTTGTTTGAACTTGAAAACGAGGCCTGAATATGGTTACGTTGACACAACTGACAACTAATGCCCTACAGTTGACACACGTGGCTAGATTGTCATTAATGGTGTCTGAAAACGAAGTTTAACATCTGTGCACGAGTTTGAGACTGTCATTATTAATACCGGGTATATCCACCTTGTGCCTGGATGACGGCCTGGACACGACGTCTCATGCTGGTCACCAACCGACTGATACACCATTGTGGTATTGTTGCCATTCAAGATGGAGTGCGTCTGTTAATTCCTGTAGGTTCTGCACAGGAGGATCCCTCCTTCTCACCATGTTTCCCAGAATGTCCCAGATATGCTCAATAGGGTTCATGTCAGGGCTCCTTGCTGGCCATGGTAGGGTTTCGATGGCATTCTGGCGGAGGTATTCATGCACAGCTCTAGCACGATGTGGTCGGGCGTTGTCATCCATGAATATAGGGTGGGTTCCAGGTGCATGATTTACAAAATGAGGGACCACAACTCTATCCAGTATGGAATCTTGATATCTTTGTCCATTTAGTGTTCCAGGTACAGTCAACAGATCCAGCTTACAATCAAATGAGATGCACCCCCATATCATAACGGAACCTCCACCAAATGGAACTTCTTCCATGATGTTACGTTGGTCGTACGCCGTGCGTCTGGACCTCCATACACGAGTTCGACCATCTGTGGCATGAAGCAGGAACCGACTTTCATCGGACCAGTGTACCCGTCTCCAGGATCTCATGTTCCAGTGTCTTCTTTCGTTGCACCACCTCAGACGCTCCTCTTTGTGGTGTGCAGTGAGGAGAGGACGTCTGACAGGTCTCCTAGCTTTCATGCCAGCAGCATACAGTCTCCTTTTGACGGTAGACATTGACACTCTATTGCGCGTTTCCCATTGCTGGCTGAGCACTCTGCTGTTGGTGAATGGAGATCTCCTAACAAGGCGTACTAGGGCTCGATCATCACGGGCAGTAGTCTTCTTCGGTCTTCCAGATCTAGGCCTGTCCTTCACCTCGTTAGTTTGCCCATGTTTTGCAATCAAACGACTGATTACAGTATGGTTAATGTTCAGCTGTCTGCCAATCTCTCTGCATGACATACCAGTGGTATGCATGCCTATGATTTGCCATTTCACACGATCACTTAACCTTCGTCTTGCCATAGCGGTTCACAATCAAGAGCTAATTCTCTCTGTACAAATAAACCACGGTCATGAACACAAAATTCCTAATCTTGTCGCCTAAATCTGTATGTAATGTTCTACACCTCAAACTGGACTTTTACATAACTGAACACGTGTGGTGTTTCCCGCCACGCATGGACATCAAGCGGCGTGAAGTCATGCATGCATGTGCATTTCGTACTTGGAATTATGTCAGCTAACGCGGGGACAAAAAGTATGGCAGCCTAGTTGTACCATCATGTTTCTACGTTCTATTGTTTTTGCTGGTGCTTAACTTTTGCACAGGTGTATATATAACTACACCGCACCATTGGAATCTGGAAGCGGCAGAGCACCGAATCATGATGATGAAGATCTGACCATAGAGGCTTAGGCCTGCAGTCAGAACGAACCTAAGTAAACCTAAGTAATGTGTTGGCTTTTCATGCGCCTCGTACTAGAACTAGCGTAAATGTTCATATATGTATACTTGTTACTTGTTCTGTAAATCCCTCCTCTCTGTTCTAGGAGAACCACCAGCCGGCACTAAGTTCCTAGCTGATGTAAAATGTTGACGTATATCTCTATATATGATGTACAAATATATGTATCCATCGTATATTACATGTCAACAAAAAGTTCTTACACCGGAAACAGTGACAAATAGTTAATATCATAAGTATTTTGACCGACAAAATGCCATACAGGCCTCATACGTCGTGATGATGATGATGATGATGATGAATCGTCTCTGGCGCGAAACGTCTCGGGACGAATCGTACCAGGTACGAAACGTCCGGATAACCCGTAGCAACGTATCTTTACATTTTTAAAAAAGCTTTATTAAATCTTTCAATATGGCACTGAACCCATTAGCTAATCCTAAAGGCGTTAAATTACTTTGCGAGTTATGCCAAAAACCTGCCTTTATTCAGTGTACGAAGTGCAGAGTAACTTACTATTGGTATGCAGATAATTTATGTTACCAGTTTTCGTCATCTCCAATTTCCAACAATTCACATAACACTACAACAAACTGAAACTTACAAACACCGTTCGGCTATATATTGATACTATCGCCTCCCATGGTTGTACTATAGGATATCCTTATTTTTACCCCTTACAAAAAGTGGTAACTCGAGTTTATTAGTCATTTAGTGTTACTTCATAGGATAGCACTGTGGACTCAGACTTATTCAGCCTCTATGTCCACCTATTCATTTGTGGATGAAACATAACACTCTCGCACGTGACTTCCAGGCATTTGATAGTCAGCGATAAAATCAAATTTCATCTAGTATTTCCGTTTTTAGTCCCTGCTGCTAAAATGAGTGCAACATATGTGATAACATATTCACTGATCCCTCAGCAAAAATGTTGGAGTGCCAATTAAGTAGTAAGCATTATTTGGATTCCTGCCTGGAAGATCTACTACCTTGCAATTATTGAAGGTCATGGAGGACTGGACCTGTATTATGGATAAAGGCAGAAAGATAGTTACAGTGTACATGGACTTCACGAAAGCCTTTGACACCGTTCCACTCCAACGTTTACTAAGAAAGCTAAGAAGTTATGGTATAAGTTAACTAGATCAGATACAGAGAAGGTAGAGGAACTGAACAAATATTTCTCCAGTATATTCACCCGTGAAGATATATCGTGCATTCCTCAGCTGCCCGATATCACATCTCTAGATCGCTGAGAAGAAATCACCATCAAAGAAAAGGATGTCATCAGATGCCTGGGCAAACTGTCAGTCTCCAAGTCCCAAGGCCCAGATGGATTGCATCCCAGAGTTCTAAATGAGACCAGGCAAATAATGGGAAAACTATTAGCCTTACTGTTCGATAGATCCCTTAGGGAAAAAACATTACCACATGACTGGAAGATGGGACAGATAACGCCAATATTCAAAAAAGGGGAAGAAATCAACAGCCTGCAATTATAGACCTGTCAGTCAAACATCCGTCATCTGTAAAGTTATGGAACTATTCATCAGAGATGCACTTATGCATCATATGACCGACTTTATGACTGAGTGTCAGCACGGCTTTCTAAATGGGCGTTCCTGTATTACACAACTGTTGGACACTCTGGACTTCTGTACACAAGCTGTGGATAATGGTGAGGTGGTGGATGTTATCTTCCTCGATTTTGCCAAGGCATTTAACACTGTGCCACACCAAAGACTGATTAGCAAATTGAGAGGCATCGGCGGTGAAGTCCTGGGATGGATAGCCGGTTTTCTTAACAACACAAGACAAAGAGTATCAGTAAATGGTTCCTGCTCAAGCTGGTCACCAGTGCTTAGTGGGATACCCCAGGGAAGTGTTTTAGGGCCAGAACTGTTCATCTGCTTTATTATCGACATGCCACAAGTTGCCCACAACTTAGTCAAGATGTTCGCTGATGATACGAAGCTCCTTTCATGGATCGCTACAACAGAAGAACACAACAAGCTCCAAACAGACCGTAACAACCTAAAAGAATGGGCAGACACCGGGCAAATGTGGTTCAATGCATCCAAATGCAAAGTAATGCACTTAGGCAGATCCAATGCGACGATGAGGTATACGATGATAGAGAATATCCAGGAGATCGTTTCAGATGACACCACCTTGAAAAGGACATGGGCGTATATGTCGACGACAATCTAACATTCAGACAGCATGTGGAGATGGCAGTCAACAAAGCCAATAAGATCCTTGGTATGATACGAAGATCATTTGTCTGCCTGGAAGCCAACACACTTATACTGCTTTACAAGAGTTTGGTGAGGCCACATCTAGAATACGGAAATGCGGTATGGTCCCCCCTTCACAAAAAAGACATCTGAAATGTCCAGCGTCGAGCTACAAAACTGATAGCAGGCCTGAAAGATAGCCCATATGAAGACCGCTTGAAGTCACTAAATCTGCCCGGTTTGATATACCAGCGTTCATGGGATCTATGATGTAAATCGTGAGGAGCTGCTGCCATCTGACGATGGACATCGCACAAGAGGTCACAGCTTCAAACTCTTAAAGCAACGTTTGAAATCTAACACACGGAAGAGATTTTTCAGCATTCAGGTGACAAACTACTGGAATGGTCTACCTGAGTCAGTTGTCACAGATCCTACACTCAACAACTTCAAGGGAAGACCCGACAAAGATCAGATGTTCAAAGATGACTTTCCCATCGAACTCGTCCGCACCCACCCACATGTACAACAGGTACAAGAATTGATCCAAGTTATCGCCGACGAATATGAAGATCTGCTACACACAGGCTGTCTAGCCTAACCAGCAGAAAAGAACTATGTAACTATGTCAACAGCTAATCTTGTGGATTCAAAACTTCTTGTCAAACAGACAACAAAAAGTTATTGTCAGTGGAGTTTCATCTGAAAGCAGGCTTGTGACAAGTGTCATTCCCCAGGGTAGTGTATTGGGTAAGAAATAAAGGGTGTGGATGATGAAGATATGCAAAAAGATTTAGATGCTCTTCAGAACTGGACAGATAAATGGCTATTGAGGTTTCATCCAGACAAATGTAAATTATGACAATACAGAGCCAAAAACACGAGGAGGAAATAAAGAGAGATTATCATTTCATCATCATCATCATCATCATCATCATCTGTTGCGACATTGGAGGCCATATTTGGCCTAGTGGGTCATTCCGTATCAAATCACCCAATAAAAATGTGATTCTAAACCTCACCATTTCCAATTTACTTCAAAATTTGTTTATATGTTTGTTTTGGCCAGAAAAGCCAAAATCTCAAGTTTTAGCTCAATCGGACCAGTGGTTTCTGAGATATTGGCCATTGATTTTTAAAAATTTTGGCCAAAATGGGCGTGGTCGCCAAAATACAAATGGCCATAACTCCTGACCAAATGGTCCAAACTTTACAAACAAAGTGTCATAAGAAAGGGAAACAAACAAGGATTACAAATCTGCCATGATTTATATCATTTGGGTGATTCTAGGGGTGATGACCTTTTAACCTATATTTTGACCTTGAAATTGACCTTGTGGATCACATGACCTTGAGGTCGCAAATGATGTAAATTAAAGCTAAAGTTACCTACAATATATAAAAAAAATAGAGGTGTATTATTTTTTGTTTGTCAGTAATATCAAGTTAAAATATGTACACACCTACTGCTGACGTCGCAAGACTCTCTAAATGTACACATATCAGGCAATGACAGGCATGTAGCACCAGAACATGTACTAATATTCATTGAGTACTATTAACATTTAAACAGGCAGCTTACATGTATTGTCTCGTATCACCTATTAAGATTATTCATAATCAAATGCCCAGTTTGAACATACTTTAGAAATTTGAACTAGGTCATTTTGACAGATAGTGTATTTCCTTGATGATGATGATGTCAGTGATGGAGTGTTTATGACACAAAGAATATCCGCCTCTGGAATCCAACATCTGTCCGCTTGTGATGGCCAGTGAAGTTGTCTCAATGGTCCATTTGGGTGCATGAACTTGATATGATAATCACCATACTCCTCCGACACTTCCTCTACCATACCTATCCATGGCACATCATCATACATGCAACAAAGTTTTGGTCCTTTATTTCCCGGGAAATTTGCAACAAATTCACTACATCTGAACCTAACACATCATCATCAGTGATTTGAACTATGTCAGGTGGAGTAGACTGTCCACTCAGTTTGAAGACTTTCAGCATTGATTGTGAAACAGGGACAAAACGATGGTATTTCTGGGTGCCTTTCACAGTTTTGGATGACTCGAATCTCATCTGCAGTTGCTCTTCACAAGCATCAACGTGATCCTGCTTTATATGAAGGAAATGAATACCAGGTATATTCTTCACGCAAAAATCGAACATCGCATCTTGGGTCAGAATGTGATCAGCTGAAGGACGTTGGAGGCTGGTTTTAGTTACAAGTCTCTTGACTGTGCCACCAATGCCATCACAAGCACCTTTACCATGTGAGGTGGCAAAAAAGTTCCATTCACTGTCCAATCCAAAGTCTTCTTTGTGGTAGCATAAGTTGATGAAGTTATTCTTGCCTCCGCAGCCATCTGTGAAGTAATGAATTTTCTCAACTTCGGGTAATACAGATTTTATGTAGGCAATGGTATCTTTCAGGAATGCATAAACAGTCACAGTGGTGTGAACTTTGCAGTCGCTTATGACACACATGTTAAAATGCTCAAGGCTTCCGTCATCCAAACGGTAGTATGCCACAAAGGGGTGGAGAGTCGCTTGCACATTTTCCCAATGAAAGCTTTGGATTTCATCTTGGACTACAAATGAATAGTTTTCGGCAAAGTCACCTTGTAAAATGATTTCTTTCCTTGGTGTCACAGAGAATTTCAGATTATTCATGTAAGCACTTTGGGACTTTGCAGTAAAACTATGGCGTGTTAATTTCAAAATTTGATTAGCTAAGTTGTTATTACACCACAAAAACATCCATTACCGTTCAATCACTACTTGCTAAATCAATTATTTGCATTTTGCTATCAGAATAAGATTTTTATGCCTGCATACACACCTCCCCATGCCTAATCCTATTCCTATGGACCCGCAACCAGGCTACTGGTTGAGTCCCACCTCCAGCCTACCTTCAGGTCTAGACTGGCACCAGTCTATACTCACCTCCTAGTGACGCTTGTCGCTAAGCGCGCTCGCGCATGCGCATTAGAGCCCGAATAGGAAACAGATTCACTTTTCAATTATTCTGCAGCAGAATAGTTGTCTAAAAATATTTATATAAGTTTTTGTGTTTTGCGCTGTGTCAGTGATACCTTTTGACTTTATATCTCGGAATATTATGCCCAATATGAAGTCAATCCTCCCTAAGATTATGTCTAGGAAGTATAATTGTGTTTATATGGTATCTTATAGACGAATTTATTTATTACCGGTTTTCGCGAAGATCGTTTTGCTTCGTGGTATCTTGATTGTTATGCCTATCCTAAATCATCATCATCATTAATAATGTCCAGTCCATATATATAGAGCCTGTAACGAAGTTATTTCTAGTGCATTATAAGGATTATCTTAAAATCCCTTGAAAGTTTCTGGTAAGGAAATTTGAATTTTCCCGCCGTTAGAACTGAGTTGAGGGTGTCTCTTGTTTGAGAGTTTGAGCGGTATGCTTCATTGTTACGTTTTTTTCGTTTGTAGGAGTCAGCGAAAGGGTCAGATAAGACTAAATGTTCGTCGGCAAAATGTGATCGTCATCACTCGATCGAGTTCGCCGGGCACGTTTGTGCGAAGTGTCCTGTACTACTAATGCTATGTGTGGGATTTGTAAAGGGTGGCCGGTTTTCGGTAGCGAAAGCGTTCTTTAAAGATTTGTCGGTCTAACAATCGCTGCCCTCTGGTCGTCCTTCCCCTTCCTCCGTTGCTAGCAAGGCAAAGGCGGTGTCCTTTGCTCAATCCTCTGTTCCGTTATCGGTAGCAACGGAGGGGGGAAACTCATCGGGAAATTCGCACGCCGTGATGGCGCTTTTTGCGAGATTTGAATCGTTTGCCACAGTGTTGACAAAATCGCTCGATGAATTAATTTCTTCTGCGATAAAAGAGGCCAAAAAGCAGGAAGGCTCGTCAAGTTCGGAGGATAGCCCGAAGGCTAGCGGGCGTTCCCGCAAATGGGGGAAGCTGGTCCCCCTGACCTCTAGACAGGTGATGGAATCACCGAAAAAGCAGAAGACAAGAGCATCTAAGCTCTTGAAGGTGTGCTCGGAGAATGCATCAGATAAAATCCACTCAAGACTTGAGGGTGACGGGCATAATCCTCAAGCAGTGGTGGCGTCGGCTGAAACCGGCGTCCATGAGGCCAGTCCTTATGATAATGCCAATTTTACGGTGGTTCCGGTAGTTACAGTTGTCTCTAGAGCGCCCGTTTCTAAGAGGTCGATACCTAGTCTTGCTAGTTCCGGTTCCGTTGTGGTGGACTCGGGTTTACTTCCGTTTTCCGCATCTCAATCTTTTTCCGTCCGAACTTCCGGTCTAGCAAGACATCCGGGTCTTCAAGATCTGGTTCCGGCTTGGGTGGTTTCCGTTTCCGGTGGGACTTCCGGTTTAGTGGGTAATCCAGGTCGGCAAGATCCGGTTACCACTTCCGTTCCGGCCACTTCCGGTCTGTCTTCCGTTTATGTAGGACATCCGGGTCCTAGAGATCTGGTACCTACTTCCGTTTCCGGTTCTATTAGCGCTTCCGGCCATTCCGGATATCCGGAGTCTGAGGACTCATTTTATTTTCGAATTCCGGTAGAGGCGTTTTCCGTTTCCGGTTTGGACGCTAGTCAGTACACTTCCGCTTCCGGTCTTAGTGGTGTACTTCCGGGTCGTCCAGACCTGGATAGGCTTCCGTTTTCCATTTCCGGTTTCATGAGAGCTTCCGGAAGAATGCATATCCGGGTCTGTTGGACCCGGCATTGCATTGTTCATCAATTTCCGGTTCCGTTTTTTCAGTTTCCTCTTCCGGTTAGTCTGTACATCCGGATTGTAGGATCTTGATCAGTTCCGGTAGTCTACTTCCGGTTTTATCCATTTCTTTTTTCATTTTTTCCACATCCGGATTTCGTACAGCCGGGGATAGGGTCATTTCCGGTTTTACCCAGCATTACATTGTTCATCCATTTCCGGGTTTTCAGCTTCCTCTTCCGGTAATTCTGTACATCCGGGTTGTAGGATTTTGATCAGTTTCCAGTAGTATACTTCCGGGTTTATGCATTTCCGTTTCCCTTTTACCACATCCGCTTTCCTAGAATCTAGTCATCTTCTTGCCTAAGATTAGTCTTATTTCTGTATTTGTTTAATATTGGGAATGTTTAATGGCTGAAAATAGTCATTCCAAGTCATTGCCAGTCTTGTAGCTCTCTTGGAATTGTAGTCTATGCAGACATTTATTCGTTTATCAGTGACAATTTTCAGCGTAATTAAAGATTCTCCTGACTGGTTACCGTATGGAATTTTGTTGCAGATTATTTTATATGCGCATTTCATAAGCCGATAAGTCAGGTGGTATTCTACGCATTATTTCGAGATACGATTTTTGCTTTCATCCAACTTTAGATGACCAGTTGTCTTCGGGCCATTTAGCCTTTTTTCTCGCTCCTTTTACCTCTTATGTCGGCAGGTTGACATATTTATTTAACCAAAGAGAGTTTATTTGTGGAGGGGAAAACCCTGATTCTTAAGTAAATCGTAGTATAATTTCGTCAGTCGCTGAAAAGAATTAGATTCAGTAAAGGTTTCATAGGGTCATTATGAGTACAGGATTAATGTCTACAAGTGCATTATTAGCGTAGAAAAGATAATCAATCGGATAAGGGGGCAGGAAGGAGGAATATGAGTCGGATTCTTCTTCTGTGTTGACATAGTTTCGGTGAGTTCGTTTTGTTTTCATTTTTTCCAGATTTTGTTTGTTTTTCCTTTCATAGCGTAATTTTTGCTCTATTTTGACTGGGTTGCTGCGGGCTTCGGACGGGGATTTTGGGGGGGGGCGGGGCTCGGGATTTGCTGGGTATTTTGGGGGCAGTTTGGCTGAGGGTTGTTGGTGATGCCACTTTCGGTCGGATTATTCCCGGACTATTCGGTGAGTCTTGGGTTTTTTTTGCTCGTTGAGGTTGTTGTCTGGGGGCTGGGGGCGGGCCGGTTGGAGTGGGGTTGGGGTTGCGTTGGAGGGGGGAAGAGCGGACGAGAATCTTCGGATTTAAGCATCCACCAACTATTTTCGGTCAAAAATGTTTTCAAAATCTTTGCAAGTCCAGATATATTACCGTTGTAATATGTCGTCTGCAAAATTCAGTATTCAATCAGTTAATATCTAGTATCAGTGTTCAATCTTTCTTTTCTTTGGGATTTCTAACACAATGTCATTTGTTAGTACAAAGATGAAATTATTGATGCTAAGACTATAAATATAAGAATCAATAAATTTATTAAAATCTGTTAAGTTTCTGCCTCTTGGCATACATATCGAATTGTTTAGGAGATCTAATTTATCAGCAAGCCGAGCGGCTAGGCAACCGTTGATGTATTCAATACAATTTTTTATTAAATCTCCATTGTTATACGATGGTTAAATTAGATAGTCTAATGTTGGCCATAGTTCTCTTATCAGGACCTTGTCATGTATTCTATTCATAGAATTGTGATGACGGTCATCACTAGTAACTTTCCCGTAGTTTATGTAGATCTTGGGCACATGATTTGGCTATATCTTGACTATAAGCACTCCCATAGACTTACTATGGGGTTTTGGTTTGCCACAATCTCTGGTTAGATCTCTGTAAATAATATTATCTATAATTTTTGCAGAGTCTTTAGCATTATTAATAAGTTAGGCTATACTGATATGACCCTTTTTGGTCTCCATTCAGAGTAAGCGGTATTATTAAAATATCCATAATAAACGGGAGTTACCTATTTAGTGAGGACTAGGCATTATATAGCCCAGGATTTTTGCCATATGTAATCTATGTGTTGACATATTTAGCATACAGTAAGTTTGACACTTCTTTAAGGGGGGCCCTTATTAAAAGGGGCTAGATATTCTTGGATCTAGAATCTTTCTATGTAGTCTCTTCTTCCAAAATGGTCTTCTGTTCCTTATTATTAGAAGCCATTAGCTTTAGAGGGGTTGTTGCTTGTCTATGATTGTCAAGGAGTCTAGAGAAGAGGCTTTCTCCTTCGATCAATACTCACCATTCTGTTACTTCTGATATACAGCTGGCCTTGACAGCGGCTCTAGGATTATAGACTTAGAAAGCTTTACCGACTCCTGGGAACCGGGTACCCGGCTCCCCACTGCCGAGTACCCGTTTACCATAGAGCTCATTCTTGTTTGCATAGCAACAAGTGCAATACATGCTTTTCGCATTAAGGATTTTAGTGTTTTTTAAAAGAATCTAAGTCTTTAATCAGTGATAGTTTGTGTGTTCTGAAAGGATAACTAAGGACTATGGAGAATACCGCCCAGGACAGCCAGGTTGTATTGTTCTTTATATCCATAGTTAAAAGACTTAGGTCTCTAAATTTCGTTGTGTCGCATGTTCCGATTTCTGACCCCATAGAATCTGGGACGTGTGCTAGCAACGATATATGCCAGACGATCGCCTTCTTTAAACCCCAACAGGCGATCGGCAGATATGAAAATAGGTGTTTGCTATGGTATTTCTAACACGAATATCGGCTGACGTCGTTCTCCGTAGAATCCGAGCGGGTGACGTCACACCCGGTCGCTCGGATGTTTATGTGAAGAAAAATTTTTTCATTAATTCGCGCATCTTGTTCTGGGTGCTGCGTACTAAAAAATGGTACCGGAAACTTTAGAATGGTCAAGTTTACGTGCGATCACGATCGGTTTGCAATGATCGGTGGTTTCAAAATTCTTGAGTAGATGTGTGGTCTGCGGTTTTACCGTGTGAGACAGCAGTTGTTATACGTTTTGTTGTTTTCTTCACATATCGTGCTGCGTTCGTTAGGAGTATAATTTATATTGATTAGTAAATATACCCTGAATGCTATGCGATATGATTCCTGGAGCCGTTACACATCCTGTAGGATCTATTATGGGTGTGTGGTGCTCGCCGCGTTCTTGTCGTCATAATCAATGCGATCGTTGTTGTAACGTGGCGGGGTGGGGTGCGGGAGGTTACGGTTAATTTATGAGTCAAAATATTTGAAAATTAATTGTCTGCCTTCCATCCGTGTCTCGTTCCGCTTGTTTATTGTAGGTTTGTGCTTATTTTATAGGCCAAGCCAGCCCCGCCATCATGTGACGAATGCCATAAGTTTGTCCGTGTAATGTTCAAGGACCATGTCTGTTTTAGGTGTGCCCTGTGTAATATAGATCATAGGTGTAATGTTTGTGCAGTGTGGTCCGTCGAAACGATGGTTAAGTTCCTTGCCCAGAAGGACTTGGCTGGGTCTGACGCGGGGTCAGGCGGTCCGAGAGGAAATCGTGGAGCGCCCGGTTCGGCCGGTGGGGGTGCTCCACGTCCCCAGCTGGAGGTGGCGGAGATGGCACCGCCGGCGTGGTTTGGTCCGGCTATGCAGGGTTTTCTGCATAGCGTTCTGCCCACGCTGGTGTCGTCCCTGCTACCAAAGGTTGGGGGGCAGTTTCTCCCCATGCCTGGTACGGATCCTGTCCTCGGACTGGTTACCGAGGGGGCCGTCTCGTACGGCCCCCTGGCGGTCCCGTCTGGCTTCGGCCAGACGGGTTCTGTCTCTCTGCGGCCACCTCCGGGTGGTCCAGTAGCGGTGGCCGGTCCGTCAGGTGTGGGAGCCGTCCGCCAGGACGGCTCCACGGTTTATTCGTCTAGTGACGGCTCTTCGGAGTCTGAAGACGATGAGGCCGAGGAGGAGAGGTTGCTGCGGCCCGTGAAGCCGCAGGTGGAGAATATGGAGGTTGATTCCGTCCTGGACGGAACCGGCCTCCATTTGTCTGGTTTGGCGCAAGCCAGGTCAGCGGTTCCACCTGCGGCTGAGGCCAATCCGTTACCGTGCACCGGTTCCGCGCGGCTTGGTTTGTCACCAGCCGTCAGGGGAACCGGTGTGCCGGGCCAGGCGTGGTACTCACCTATCTCGCCTGGTCCGGCAGCCGGACATGGGGTGCCGTTGGCGCCCGGGCCGGCTATGGTTCCGCGACGGTTACGGGTCCATACAGTTTTCCGTGCGGACCTACCCCATGGACCGGAGTGTTTCATGGGGTGGCGGCGGAACCATGTGGTAGCGGAGTGCCTGGCGTGTCAGCCGTGGCTCCTGGCCGGGAGGCCATGGCTGGCAGACCCGCAAGCATGTCAACGGGTGACGTGTTTGCGGGGGTATCTTCTTCGGAGGTAGACTGGTCTGATGCTCTGGCGTGGCTAGCCAGAGTTGACCCGTCTGTGGTTTCGGCCACGGCCGATGAAGATGCGCCCCGTCCGTCGGTTGCGTCGATTAGGACGGGGATTTTGCCCGCGGCCCGGATCCAGTCAGTGGGACTGGATCCACGGTTCATTGAATTGTTGGATGCTATTTATAGCAAACAACTAATGACCAAGGGTCAGCTCCCTGCGGCCTCCAGGGAGGTGCCGGCAAGGTGTCGTATTCCGCGGGGTGAATACGACAGGTATGATGTAGTCCCGTCGGTCACGGAGGATGACCGATGGGTACTGGGCGTCCAGAGTGCCGGTTCGGGTGGTCCCGGTCCGGCACTAGTGGATAAGGCCCAGGTACACCAGGAAGAAGTCCTGGCCCTATGCGATGAGGGTGTGAGGGCAGCCATGAGCGCTGTCAATCACTCCTATCGTCTACTTCAGTCGGTGTGGGCTGAAGCGGGGGCAGGCCACCCTGTGCCACCTGTGGCGCTATCGTGCGTTAATGACGGCTTGGTGCTGTCAATGGACGCATTGGCAAGGGTGCAAGCGCGTGTGACGAAGTCCAGGAGGCAAATGGTCATTGACCATATGCGTCCGGCTACGGCAGTCAAGGAGCGTCTTCTTGGGACGCCCTTGACAGGGCCTAGCATCTTTGGTGGCCAAGCGCGGGCCATCTTAGAGGACACCGCCAGTATTGCGCAGAATCGGTTAGCGGTAAATCTACAGCTAGAGCTAGTGCGGCAAGCGCACGCACTAGGGGCTGTGGGTAAGCCGCTAACAGTACAGCCTTCAAAGAAACAGAAAAAGCATAAGGGCAAGGCGAAAGCCAGGCCTATTGCGACATCTGTTTCGGCTGGGTTTTCGGAGCCGCCGCCGGCGAAGAAACCCAGGAAGGCTGTAGAGGCGCCTACCCTCCCCAATGTTGCTCCGGACCGCCCTAGAGGTGGTAAGGGCAAGGGGAAGGGTAAGGGTAAGGCCTCAAAGGGCGGACAGAAGGGGCCGAAGCGTACCTGAGGGTACGCAAGCTCCCTTCATATCCGCCTGGACCGCACCTGTGCGACAGGAACAGCGGTGCCAGTTATACCCGTCGTGCCTAGAACGAAATGGTTCTCACTCTCTCTCGTTAAGAAAGGGGGGGCGGACTGCGAGCCGGACAACCCCGTTAGACGTCGAGGCGTCTATGGTGGGTGGAAGGCTCATGCGTTTCGTTGAGGCTTGGCGAGGTGTGACGTCAGACAGTCTGGTCCTGGGATGGTTATCCCAGGGTTACATGCCGGAGTGGTGGGACTTTCCGCCACAAAATCTGTCTTTGGCACCAGTCTGGACACCCGTACCAAGGGAGCCAGACAAGTTAGAAGCCGTTCAAAAGGAAGTGTCGGGTTTGCTTCTGAAGGGAGCAATAAAACCAGCAAACCGGAACACTCCAGGCTTCTATTCAAACATGTTCCTTGTCCCCAAGAGCACGGGGGGATGGAGACCCATACTCAATCTCAGGCCATTAAATTGGTTTATCCATACGCCTCGGTTCCAGATGGAAACACCGAGGTCGGTAATGGCGGGATTGAGGAAAGGAATGTGGTGTGTATCGATCGATCTGAAAGATGCATATTTCCACATTCCGATCAATCGGAGTTGGCACAGGTTTCTGAGATTTGCGTTTCAGAATCAAGTATGGGAGTTTACAGTTCTCCCGTTTGGCCTGTCGACAGCTCCGAGGGTTTTCACAAGAGTGGTCCTTGCGGTGACAGCGTTTCTCAGAAAAGAGAACGTGGCGCTACACACCTACATAGACGACTGGCTGCTCAAGGCAGACTCGGCAGCCAGGTTGAACGTGGATACTGCTCTGACTCTGAAGTTACTTTCAGATCTAGGCTGGATAGTCAACGAGGAGAAATCCGAGTTGACACCCACTCAACATTTCGTTTATTTGGGGATGCGATTCGACCTCGAGGAGGGCAGGGTTTACCCGTCAGAGCCCAGAGTGGTGTCTCTGTTAGCCATCCTCGGGAGTTTTCGAGTGGGAAACCACATTCAGGCAAGGCGGTTCCTTCAGATGCTGGGCATGATGGTCTCCATGGAGCAGGTAAACCCGTACACTGCTCTAATGCGAAGACCTATCCAGTTGTATCTGATGTCTCTGTGGAAACAGAGAACAGAACCCCTGTCAAAACTGGTGCCAGTTTTGGAGTCGATAATATCGCATCTTCTATGGTGGAAACAGCGTCAGAATCTCCTAATAGGGGTTTCGCTGCACCTACCCCACCCCCAGCTGTCCGTGTACACGGATGCATCGCTGGAAGGGTGGGGTGCCTGCCTGGGAGAACACCAGGTCTCGGGCACATGGACTCTCCCGGAGAGTCAGCTGCATATCAATCTGTTGGAAATGATGGCAGTGGAACTGGCGTTGGAAGAGTTCCTTCCGATGATCAGGGGCAAGGTGATATTGATACGGTCGGCCAATTCGACAGTAGTATCATATATAAATCGCCAAGGAGGGACCAGGTCGCCCACCCTGTGCATCAGGGTGTGGCACTTGATTCAATGGTGCAGGAATTACTCGGTTGTTTTGAAAGCAGCTCATATTCCTGGCCGATTGAACATTCTGGCGGATGCTTTGTCTCGCAGACAGAGAATCCTGCCAACAGAATGGTCCCTCAACCCTCCAGTTCTACGACGGATCTTCGAGCATTGGGGCAAACCCAACGTGGACTTGTTCGCCACAAAGGAAAATGCTCAAATCATGACATATGTCTCGCCGATTCCAGATCCAAATGCCGTCGATACAGACGCTCTGGCGATAAGCTGGAGAGGGATGCACGCTTACGCGTATCCACCCACCATTCTTCTACCGAAGGTATTGGTGAAGGTCAGGGAGGAACCGTGTCTGGTCCTGCTAATAGCGCCGTATTGGCCGAGCAGGGCGTGGTTCACGGATCTTCTAGATCTGCTGGTGGAAAATCCTGTGCAGTTGCCCGAGATTCCGAACATAATCTCCCAGGCCAAGGGACGCTTCCTACACGAGCGTCCCGAAATGTTCAAATTGACTGCGTGGATGTTGTCAAACAACGTTCCACGTCGGAAGGCTTTTCTCGACAGGCTGCTGATTTCATCGCAGCTGCGAGAAGGAGGTCAACCTTCAAGTCATATAACAACAAGGTTAACAGATTTGCAGACTGGTGTGAAGAAAAGGGTATTGATACCTTTCAATCCACTATTCAGCAAATAGCAGACTTTCTCTGTGAGCTGTTCTTTACAGGACTAGCTCCCGTCACAATTGTTGGATACAAGTCAGCTTTGGCATCAGTTATCCCTTGTCTAGCCAACAGGGATAGTCCAAAGGTGGCCCAGTTAAACGTGATGTTGAAGGGAATGAGCAATCTCCGCCCGAGACAACCGGTAGTCATTCCAGCCTGGAGTCTATCTTTAGTGCTTAATGTACTGGCCAAGCACCCATTCGAACCGTTGCGTTCGGCTAGTCTAAAGCATTTGACTCTAAAGGCGGTCTTTCTATTGGCAGCTTCCTCAGCTAGAAGGCGCAGTGAGATCCATGCGCTTTCGGCAGAGAGGAGCCGATTTATTGTTTCTGGAGAAGGTCTGCGTCTTCTGCCAAGAGCGGAATTTATGTCAAAGAACCAATCTTTGAGATATCCCGGCAAACCGATCATTATACCGAAGTTAACCAGGTTTGATCGTGATGCCAGTGTCTGGTGCCCGGTCCGTGCTTTGACTAAGTACAAGAAACGGACTGACTCGTTACGGTCGAATGATAGACATCTGTGGATCTGCCATAAAAAGCCTTATGGCGCCGCATCCATGGATACTATCTCTCGTTGGGTGGTCGAATGCATTCAGACTACTCATGAGATGGCGACTGGGCACCAGGTGCAGGGCGTAAGGGCACACGATGTTAGAGGAATAGCCGCCTCGACCGCCCTTTACAATGGTGTTCCGTTAGAGGACATCATGGCCGTTGCACAATGGCACTGTGAGTCCTCATTTACGGATTACTATATGAGGGATGTGTCAGACTCAGCCAATCCACTCGCTTTAGCTGTTTTGAAACGATAGTTAGTGACCACACTGCTTTTCCCCTTTTTTCACTTTGGTAAGAAAAGAACCTAAAGCAGGCATGGTCAAGCGAGAGGATGTCAACCAGATTGTGTCACTGATGGCCGAACCGGTGTATGGTTGTAGGCGGTACGTCTGAAGTCCTGTTATCATAAGGTAATTCAACAAGTGAGAGTTTTTTGTATTATGTATATGTATCATGTTCATTCATCTTATATATTCATGCTCATTCCCAGGCTAATACAAGCGATATGCAGGGAGTAGTTAACCCTCTTGGCATATTGGTGTTTCAGGCGAGATACATGTTCGTTAGTTCTCTCCCTTTTCTTAGGAGGAAAAAGGGGGGGGGGGCTGTGACGCGAATGTGATTCGGTTCCGTGAACTTGACGGTCCTTTTAGGTCTCCGTTAGTCAAGTTTGAAGTCTAAAATCTTTCTCCAAGGGGCAAAATTAGAATGTATGGCTTGCCCCTTCCCACCAGGTTACTGATCAAATCTGGTGTATATCAGAAGTAACAGAATGGTGAGTATTGATCGAAGGAGAATGCAGGAAATGTCAATTTCCCTTTCTCCGAGATCTAACAATACTCACCATTCTGTTACGGACCCAGCCTCCCAGCCCCACGGAGGCAAGCCATAGTTTTCTCTTGTTTGGTGGCTATGCAAACAATATGAGCTCTATGGTAAACGGGTACTCGGCAGTGGGGAGCCGGGTACCCGGTTCCCAGGAGTCGGTAAAGCTTTCTAAGTCTATAATCCTAGAGCCGCTGTCAAGGCCAGCTGTATATCAGAAGTAACAGAATGGTGAGTATTGTTAGATCTCGGAGAAAGGGAAATTGACATTTCCTGCAATTCATTGGAAAGTAGATCCAGGCTTCTGTGCATTGGTTGGATTGTCTGTTAGGCTTCTAAATCTCGATTCGTTCAATCATTGCCATGGGGTTTTCTTTCATTTTTAGAAGGAGGAATGAGGTTTAGTCTTATGGATTGTCCTCTAGTAGATCTGTTCGCGGCCTCGCTGAATGCTCAGATCTTCTCTTACATGTCTCCTTTTCTGGACAGTCAAGCCCTGGGGGTGGATGCTCTGTCTCAGTAGTGGACAGGAATGTTCGCCTATGCCTTCTCTCGAATGATTTTGATTCAGTTAGTTTTGAAGAGGGTCAAGGATCAGGTTTGCGAAATTCTTCTGATAGCTCCCTTTTGGCCAAAGAGGATTTGGTTTTTAGACCTTCTAGATTTTCTGGTAGATTTCCCTCTTCTTCTTCCAGTATACCAGGATCTTCTATCTCAAGTAAGAGGTCTTTGTGTGCATCCAAATACAATAAATTTTAGTCTGTGTGTCTGGAGAATCTCGAGTCTGAAGTCCTCAAGAATAAGGTTTCTTCTGGTCTCAGGAAATGATTGACTCTGCCAGAAGGGATTCGACCCGTTGAGTTTACAAGGGTCGACTTAAACATTTAGGTGAATGATGTTCAGACCAAGGTTTCGTGCCCGATTCTGTTTCTATACCCAAATTATTAGAGTTTTTATCTTATCTGTTTGGTTATTTTCATTTGTCAGTTATTACGTTCAGGGAGTATAGATTTTCTCTGGTGTCATCCCTTCCTTGTCTTCTGTATGCCGATGTCAAGGATACTAAGACTTTTAATAGCTTTATTAGAGGTCTAAGTAATATTCGTCCTCCGATTGCTAAGCCTTTACCTTCCTGGAGTTGGGCTTTGGTTCTTCAAGTTTTGGCAGGTCGCCATTTTGAACCTATTTCTTCTACCAGTAGTAAGCTTGGTTTTGTTTTTTAATTGTCAAAGCTGTTTTTTCTTGTTGCTACAGCCTCTGCTAGAAGGCGTTCAGGAGATTCATGTTCTTTCTGCTGAAAAGGAGAGATTTATAGTTTCAGGAGATGGCTTGTTTTGATATCCCAGAAGGAATTTTTATCTAAAACTCAAACTAACCGCTATCCTGATAGTCCGATTATTTTAAAATCTTTTTCGTCTGTCGCCATCCGAAAAATTTTGGTGTCCTATTAGGGCATTAGGAACCTTCAATCAGCGATCAGAGGTTATAAGAGTCGATCCATCTCAATTGTTTTTCCTACAAGGAAGAGTTATCTAAGCCGGTCTCAAATTCTTCGATTGTCAGATGGATTTGTGAGAGTATAAGTAAGCCTTGTTATGAGATAGCCTCACCGGATCAAATTAATCTCTCCCTTATTAAAGCCGATGACGTTAGAGGTATGGCTACTTCTTTCGCTCTTTTTGAGGGTTCGTCTTTAGATGAGATCAGGCAGGTGGCAGGAGGGAAATGTGAATACACCTTTACATCCTTTTATCTCAAAGACCAGAGTGCGGCAGCTTCCTTCTTTCGTAACATTTCCATTTTTAACCAAAGACTATTTACCAAGCACTTCCCACCATTTTCGTTAGGACTATGCGTCTGTGAGAAATGGTGAGAGTCTTCTTTCGGTTTTTGGTTATTTCTTTAAGTTCAAGTTGTTCTTATTTGCTAATCACGGTGTGATTGAGCTAAATGCTCTATTAGGTTATGTTGTTAACATTTGGATAAGATTGATCTAATTTATCCTTGTTTGTTAACCAAAAAGAGCCGAAGACTATTTACCAAGCTCTTCTCACCGTTTTCGTTAAGACTCTGCGTCGGTGAGAAAGGGTGAGAGTCTTCTTTTGGTTTTTATTTATTTCTTTAAGTTCAAGTTGTTTTTATTCGCTAATCACGGTGTGATTGAGCTAAATGCACTAATATGTTATGTTATTAACATTGGGATAAGATTGGTTTGATTTTTATCCTGGTTTATTGATTCTCTAATCTCCTCCCACCTTATGTGGACAGGGGGCACTGACCAAATCTACGGGTTTAGCAAGTAGTGATTGAACGGTAATGGATGTTTTTGTGGTGTAATAACAACCCCCCTTGCGGGTTGGTCTGTTGTTTTATTAACCACTATAAAAACATACTTACCGTTCAATCACTACGACCCGGCCTCAACCACCCCGCGTGGTAAGATTTGAGAATCAGACTTTAAATATTTTGCACTTAAATTTAGAAAAGTGAATCTGTTTCCTATTCGGGCTCTAATGCGCATGCGCGCTTAGCGACAAGCGTCACTAGGAGGTGAGTATAGACTGGTGCCAGTCTATACCTGAAGGTAGGCTGGAGGTGGGACTCAACCAGTAGCCTGGTTGCGGGTCCATAGGAATAGGATTAGGCATGGGGAGGTGTGTATGCAGGCATAAAAATCTTATTCTGATAGCAAAATGCAAATAATTGATTTAGCAAGTAGTGATTGAACGGTAAGTATGTTTTTATAGTGGTTAATAAAACAACAGACCAACCCGCAAGGGGGGTCTGTGGGTTTTTTTCAATGAAGTCATCCTTTGATTCTACAACTGTCACTAATTTGGTATGATCGACACTAACCCATTGCTGATATGTCACCTCATCCACATCGGCTAAATCATCACATTGATGTAAAAAATCGACAATGCCCTGTAGGCCTGGGCAGTTTTTGCACTGCCCCATCATACAAGCTTCATTCTCAGTAGAACATACACAGTGAGCCATAAGATCATGGACATTTACACTTAAATATGAATCGATCATAAGCTTTGGGTTCTGGTGGTACTTGCAAACACAGACTGAATGGGTGCCCAATGTCCCTGCTAAAACACACCATTTTGGTCGAAGAGCCGCAAACGAAGACAAACCTACTTTTTTGTCTGGATTTGCTTCATTCCACGATACATGCAGTTCATTTAAATTGCACAATACTAAGCCCTTCTGATGTTCTTCTTTTTCCCCATCCTTATTACAGATACTGACTTTTTCCTTCTTTCCTGGACACATACGACTGTTCTCATCTGTTTGATAAAAATCCACAATTTCAGCTTTATGATCCATGGGCATGGATTTTCCCTTGTTTTTATTGCATTGTCCTAATATTCCTTTCTTTTTTTATAGCACAGCTTTTCTTCACAAGATAGTTTGACACACGTTTTTCTTAGTTTTATGAGGCAGGTACAACACAGTTTTTCACCTGGTTTCACATTTGGTGGTGGACTAACTAATGTGTCATAGGCACTTAGTCAGGATTCGCAGCCGATTTGTCCTAGGATGGCTAGGGTGAGTGTCAAAAGGATCACAACACTTTTTCTTACGTAAAGAAAACTTTTTAAGTCGCTCTTGTTCATGGTGACAACAAATTGTCTTAATATTAGCTTTTTCAAGTCCGCTTCGTAGCATTAACATTCTGACATCCTCCTGCTGCGTTACTTTGCGTACAGTCTTCTTCTTGGTGTGGTGCAGTTGGTGGCATGGATTCACATCAGTATGATAGCTACAGTTGTCCCTGTAGGGCAAATAGGACAAGCTCAAATTAGTCTGGCATTTAACACATGATAAACCAAAACCTAGAATTTAACTCTTAGCACTCTGCATGCTGTATGGATATCTAATTAGGGGCCACCGCTTCCTGTCCAGGGAGTCTAAAGTCAATTTCAGAAACTTCACACAAACAATCTGTATTTGTCACTGTTTGTAGCACATGCAAAAAGTAGTTTTTTTGCAGTTCAACCATAAATTTAAACTTGATATTACTGAAAAACACAAAATAATACACCTAGTTTTTTTATATATTGTAGGTAACTTACCAGGCTTTAATTTACATCATTTGTGACCTCAAGGTCATGTGATCCACAAGGTCAATTTCAAGGTCAAAATATAGGTCAAAAGGTCATCACCCAAATGATATAAATAATGGCAGATTTGGAATCCTTGTTTGTTTCCCTTTCTAATGACACTTTCTTTGTCAAGATTGAACCATTTGGTCAGGAGTTATGGGCATTTGTATTTTGGTGACTATGCCCATTTTGGTCAACGTTGTTAAAAAAATCAATGGCCCATATCTCAGAAACCATTGGTCCGATTGAGCTAAAACTTGATATTTTGGCTTTTCTAGCCAAAACAAACATATAAACCAATTTTGAAGTAAATTGGAAATGGTGAGGTTTAGCTCATTGGGTGATTTGACACGGAATGACCCTATTGCCGATTATTTTTTCATTACTGGTTGGTTGCTCAATGCGCGGATAATGGTTGAATTTTTTTTTTTTACTGTTTGTATTATAGGGTTGCTGTGGTATATGTACAATTTACAATGTACAAATATACGTCATTGATCTGGTAGGACAGACCCACCTTATCGATGCAGGAACCTCTGGTTCTTCATGTTGTGGCTTGAAGGGCTGGTAGGGCAATTCCACCTGGTTCAGCCACTTACAATAAGCATAATTATTCAAATGTACAATATATACATATATTTAAATTGTGTGGGTGGAAAGCCTGACCCTCCTTGCAATCTTGATTGAATGATAGGATGGTAGGACACGCCCACCTGTTGACAATAATAAATATATTATATAAACAAAATGGAGAGCGTGTGACACTTGAGTTTGTGGATAAAGAAAAAGATGTTGGTGTGATAATCGACAACAACCTATCATTTAAGGCACACAGGCAAGCACAAGTGAACAAAGCAAACAGCATTATGGGGATAATAATGTAGTAATACGACTAGTACATTATAGTGGTACTCACCAACAGGGGTCTCAGATCGCACAGGGAACTGGCGGCAGGTGCTCACGTTTCTGGTTCCAAGGTACGACTGCCGGGCATCCATAGAAACAGCCGGAATCAGCTAGCCCGGCAGCCGCGAAACGCGAATTGCAGGATGCCGCCAGTTCCACATTCATCCCCGTTCTTAAAATGAGGCTTCATATATATAAAAATCTGGAAGCCTCAATTATTCCATATCCAAATTTTTTTGAAAATGAATAAATATTAAATAAATAACCAACTTATAATACAATTGTATGGCCATTGACGCTCAACTGCTAAAGTTAGTGTCCAGGAAAACTGGATGTCTGGTTGCAGATCAACAGCTGTCCGACAGGAAGCCATTGTTATGGATTAAATATTAAACATAGCTTTCCTAACTAATATTAAGGACAGTGGTTTTCCGCCACAGCAGAAAACCGGCAGAATTGCCAGAATTGCCAAATTGTTAGGTAAAGTTAGAAAGATAGAAAAGTACTAGAAATAATCTCACTTGAATTTATCGGATGTGTTACCTGAAATTGAAATAGAATGTAGCAGTCAATGAAAAAACAATAGATATCGTCTACAGTTTTTTCAACCAGGTTTTACAGTTTAAGTAAAAAGATATATAAGATATAACAGGTGCGAATTCACAAATTTAGGGACTCTGGAAAGCTGGAAAATCACTATCCCTATTACATATAGAATGTGTGTTAACCTAAAGCGGAACAGGGTATTACTGAGGAAAAAGAAATATATGTATGATTTTGCGCTATAACTAACGCGTCAATTACTTTGCGCATTATAAAGTAGTATGCGCATTAACTATATCTGCACGACTGCATGAAATACATAGATATAGCATATATAATATGTTGACCTAATATAAATATTTGACCTGACCTAATGTAGAATTAATATATCTGGGCTATCCTATAGAATATCTGAGCTGACCTAATAAAACTATATATATATATATGTATTTGAGCTACCCTATAAAATATCTGAGCTGACAAATGTAGAACTGACATACCGTAGCTAACCTAAACTGATTTTCACTAGATATAGATGAAATTTTGCATCATAACATATGATGCATATACTTAACACTATGTGCATACTTCTATCTACAAAATCTGTGTGTACATGACTATGCTCCATGTACACACAAACAGAAAGCATTGTCATTTCTCCTTCGATCAATACTCACCATTCTATTACTTCTGATACAAGCTATCTTGGATAGCTGGCCCTAGGACTATAGACTTAGTAAGCTTTACCGGTTCCTGGACTGGGGTACTCGGCTCCCAACAGCTGAGTACCCATTTGAGCTACATGCTTTTTTGCAGTTGGAAGTTCTTTGGCTTTTGTTAAAGTTTCTAAGTCTTTTCTCTGTGATAGTGATAGCTTTGTGTACGCTCTATAAGGATTATTTGGATTACCATGGAAGGAGCCGATGATATCCAGGTTGTATAATTCCATGTTATTCCATAGTTAAAAGACAGGTCTTCAATATTTCATCTTTGTCGCATGTTCCAATTTCTGACCCCGAATCTGGGACGTGTGTTAACAACGAAATATCCCAGATTGGTCGCCTTCCTTTAACCCCAACAGGTGATTGGCAGATATGAAATAAGGTGTTGGCTATACGGTGTTTAACACGAAAATCGGCTGACGTCGTTCTCCGTATGATCCGAGCGGGTGACGTCACACCCGAGTTATCTTGGATGTTTATGTGAAGAAAATGCTTCATTAATTCGCGCATCTGATTCTGGGTGCTGCGTACTGTAATTAGTACCAGAAAAACTGAAATTTTCAAGTTTTGCATGTTATCACGATCTGTTTGCAATGATCGGTGGTTTCAAAATTCTTGATTTATAGGTGTGGTCTGCGGTTTTACCGTGTTCTACAGCAGTTTGTTAAATTTTGTTGTTTCTTCACATATCGTTTTGGCCTTCGTTAGGAGTATAATTTATATTGATTAGTAAATATACCCCGAATGCTATGCGATATGGTTCTTGGTTCCGTTTATACATCCTGCAGGATCAGTATATGGGTGTATATTGCCCGCTTCGTTCTTGTCGTCATAATCAATGCGATCTTTGCTGTAACGTTGCAGGGTGTGGTGCTGGAGGGTTAACATTAATTTATGGTCAAATTTATTTGATAATTATTTGTCTGCCTTCCATTCCTGTTTCCTTCTGCCTGTTTATTGTAGGTTTGTGCTTATTTATAGGCCAAGCCAGTCCCGCCATCATGTGACGAGTGCCATAAGTTCATGAGGGTCTTGTTCAAGGACCATCTCTGCTTTAGATGTACAAAATGTAATCTTGATAATAAATAGGTGTAATATTTGTGCAGTGTGGTCATCCGATATGATGGTCAAGTTCCTTTCCCAGAGTACTTGGCATGGTCTGATGCGGGGGTCAGGTGGTCCGAAAGTAAATCGTGGAGCGTCCGTTTCGGCCCCTGGGGGCGCTCCACATCTGCAACCAGAGGTTGTGGAGATGGCACCTCCAGCGTGGTTTGGATCTGCTATGGAAGGCTTGTTGCATAGCATCCTAAGCACGCTGGTGTCATCCCTGCTTCCGAAAGTTGCAGCGCAGTCTCTTCCCGTGCTTGGTACGGACCCAGTCCTTGGACAGGGTTCTGGACTGGCCACCGAGGGAGCCGTCTCGTATGGCTCCCTGGCAGTCCCGTCAGGCTCCGGCCTGATGGGTTCTGTCTCTCTGCGGCCACCGGGTGGTCCAGTAGTGGTGGCCGGTCTATCAGGCATGGGAGCCGGCGGCTCCAGTGCTTCCTCATCTGGTGACGACTCTTCGGGGTCTGAAGACGAGGAGGCCGAGGAGGCGAGATTGCTGCGGCCTGAGATGCCGCGGGTGGGGAGTATGGAGGTCGATTCCGTCCTGGACGGAACCATCCTCCATCTGTCTGGCTTGGCGCAAGCCAGGACAGCGGCTCCGCCCGTGGTTGAGGCCACTCCGGTACCGGGCACCGGTTCCGTGATGGTTGGTTTGCCGCCAACCGACACAGTGACCGGTGTGGCTGGCCAGGCGTGGTATACCGTATACACCTATCTCGCCTGGTCCAGCGGTCAGGCATGGGGTGCCGTGGGCGCCTGTGCTTGGCCACGGTTCCTCAACCATTACGGGTCCGCACAGTTTTCCGTGCAGGCCTACTCCATGGACTGGTGTTTTCCATGGGGTGGCGGCGGAACCGTACGGTACCGGAGTTCCTGGCTTATCGGCAATGGCTCCTAGCCGGGAGGCCGTTGCTGGTAGACCCGTGAGCACGTCAACGGGTGACGTGTTCACGGGAGTGTCCTCTTCGGAGACAGACTGGTCGCAGGCTCTGGCTTGGCTATCCAGGGTGGACCCGTCTGTGGTTTCGACCATGGCCGAGGAGGATGCACCCCGTCCATCGGTGGCATCGATTAGGACGGGGATTTTGCCCGCAGCCCGGATCCAGTCTATTGGACTGGATCCAAGGTTTATGGAGTTGTTGGCTGCTATTTATAGCAAACAGCTTCTGACCAAGGGCCAGCTCCCTGCGGCCTCCAGGGAGGTGCGGGTAAGGTGCCATTTTCCCCGTGCAGAATATGACAGATATGGTGTTGTACCAGCAGTTACTGAGGATGATCGCTGGGTGCTGGGAGTCCAGAGTGCTTGAGCGGGTGGCCCCGCCCCGGCGCTGGTGGACAAGTCCCAGGTGTACCATGATGAAGTCGTGTCCCTATGCGATGATGGTGTGAGGGCAGCAATGAGTGCTGTCAACCATTCTTATCGCCTTCTTCAGTCAGTGTGGGCTGAAGCGGGGGCAGGCACCCTGTGCCACCTGTGGCATTATCATGTGTGAATGACGGCCTGGTGCCGTCTATGGACGCATTGGCAAGGGTGCAGGCGCGAGTGACAAAGTCTAGGAGGCAGATGGTCCTTGACCATATGCGTCCGGCTACGGCTGTTAGGGAGCGTCTTCTTGGGACGCCCCTTACTGGCCCTAGCATCTTTGGTGGGCAAGCGCGGGCCATCTTAGAAGACACTGTCAGCATTGCGCAGAATCGGTTAGCGGTGAATCTGCAGCTGGAACTAGTGCGACAGACGCACGCACTTGGTGCTGTAGCCAAGCCGCTAACCGGACAACCTTCTAAGAATCAGAAGCATAAAAGCAAGGCGAAAGCCAAGCCTAGTGCTGCTTCTGTTTCTACTGGGTCTTCTCAGCCGCCTCCGGCGAAGAAGGTCAAGAAGGTTTTGGAGGCGCCTACCCGCCCCAATGTTGCCACCGACCGCCCAAGAGGCAGGAAGGGCAAGGGGAAGGGTAAGTCCTCAAAGGGCAGTAAGAAGGGAGCGGATCGTACCTGAGGGTGCGAGGGCTCCCTTCGTATCTGCCTGGACCGCACCTGTGCAACAGGAACAGCGGTGCCAGTTAGACCGGTCAAGCCAAGACCAAAATGGTTTTCTCTCTCGTCAAGAGAGGGGGTGTGTGTGTGCGGATCACGAGCCAGACACCCACATTAGGCGTCAATATGTCTATAGTGGGTGGAAGGCTCATGCGTTTCATCGAGGCTTGGCGAGGTGTGATATCAGACAGTCTGGTCCTAGGATGGTTATCCCAGGGATACATGCCGGAGTGGTTGGATTTTCCGCCACAAAATCTGTCTTTGGCACCAGTCTGGACTCCCGTATCAAGGGAGCCAGACAAGTTAGAAGCCATTCAAAAGGAAGTGTCAGGTTTGCTTCTGAAGGGAGCAATAAAACCAGCAAACCAGAACATTCCAGGCTTCTATTCAAACATGTTCCTTGTTCCCAAGAGCACAGGGGGGTGGAAACCCGTTCTCAATCTCAGGCCATTGAATTGGTTTATCCATACGCCTTGGTTTTAGATGGAAACTCCGAAGTCGGTAATGGCAGGATTGAGCAAGGGAATGTGGTGTGTATCGATCGATCTGAAAGATGCATATTTCCATATTCCAATGAACAGGAGTTGTCACAGGTTTCTGAGATTTGCGTTTCAGAATCAGGTATGGGAGTTTGTAGTCCTCCCATTCGGCCTGTCGACAGCTCCACAGGTTTTCACCAGAGTAGCCCTTGCGGTGACAGCGTCTCTCAGAAGAGAGAGCGTGGCGCTTCACACCTACATAGACGATTGGCTTATCAAGGCAGACATGCCAGCCAAGTTAGAGGTGGATACTGCTCTGACTCTGAAGTTACTTTCAGATCTAGGCTGGATAGTCAACAAGGAGAAATCCGATTTGACACCCACTCAACATTTCGTTTATTTGGGGATGCGATTCGATCTCGAGGAGGGCAGGGTTTACCCATCAGAGCCCAGAGTGGTGTCTCTGTTAGCCATCCTGAAGAGTTTTCGATTGGGAAACCACATTCAGGCGAGGCGGTTTCTTCAGATGCTGGGCATGATGGTCTCCATGGAGCAGGTAATCCCATATGCTGCTCTGATGCGAAGACCTATCCAGTTGTATCTGATGTCTCTGTGGAAACAGAGAACAGAACCCCTGTCAAAGCTGGTGCCAGTTTTGGAGCCGTTAATGTCACATGTTGTATGGTGGAAAAAGCGTCAGAATCTCCTAGTAGTTTCGCTGCACCTACCCCACCTCCAGCTATCCGTGTACACGGATGCATCGCTGGAGGGATTGGGGGGGCCCTGCCTGGGAGAACACCAGGTCTCGGGAACATGGACTCTCCAGGAGAGCCAGCTGCATATCAATCTGTTGGAAATGATGGCAGTGGAACTGGCGTTGGAAAAGTTTCTTCCAAAAGTCAGGGGCAAGGCGATATTGATTGACAGTAGTATCATACATAAATCGCCAAGGCGGGACCAAGTCACCCACACTATGTATGAAAGTGTGGCACTTGATTCAATGGTGCAGGAATTACTCGGTTATTTTGATTGAACATTCTGGCGAATGCTTTGTCTCGCAGACAGAGGATTCTGCCAACAGAATGGTCTCTCAACCCTCCAGTTATTCACAGGCTCTTCGAGCAATGGGGCAAACCCAACGTGGACTTGTTTGCCACAAAGGAAAATGCTCAAATCATGACTTATGGCTCGCCGATTCCAGATCCAAATGCCATCGATACAGATGCTCTGGCAATAAGCTGGAGAGGGATGCACGCTTACGCGTATCCACCCACCATTCTTCTGCCGAGGATATTGGTGAAGATCAGAGAGGAACCGTGCCTGGTCCTGCTAATAGCGCCATTTTGGCCCAGCAGGTCATGGTTTACGGATCTTCTAGATCTGTTGGTGGACAATCCAGTGCAGTTACCCGAGATTCTGAACATAATCTCCCAGGCCAAGGGACGCTTCCTACACGATCGTCCCGAAATGTTCAAATTGACTGCATGGATGTTATCAAACAACGTTCCACATCGGAAGGTTTTTCTCGACAACCTGCGAAATTCATCGCGGCTGCGAGAAGGAGGTCATCCTTCAAGTCAAGTAACAACAAGGTTAACAGATTTGGAGACTGGTCTGAAGGAAAGGGTATTAATACCTTTCAATCCACTGTTCAGCAAATAGCAGACATTCTCTGTGAGCTGTTCTTTTCAGGCCTAGCTCCTGTCACAATTGCTGGATACAAGTCAGCTTTGGCATCAGTTATCCCTTGTCTAGCCAACAGGGATAGTGCAGAGGTGGCCCAGTTGAATGTGATGGTGAAGGGAATGAGCAATCTCCGACCGAGACAACCGGTAGTCATTCCAGCCTGGAGTCTATCTTTAGTGCTTAATGTACTTGCCAAGCACCCTTTCGAACCGTTGCGTTTGGCTAGTCTAAAGCGTTTGACTCTAAAGGCAGTTTTTCTATTGGCAGCTTCCTCAGCTAGAAGGCGCAGTCTTCTTCTTTTCATTCGCTGATCATACCGCCAGTCCTGTAAGTGACTATCGACATGATCATAAGCGTTAAGTGCGTGGATCCATGGTTTATTAGAGTGCGCCGTGCGGCCTGGAACCTCCGTCTTCAGCACTCGAGGTCTCTGTCAGGGTTACCTCACCCTTACCTCCTTTAGTCGCCTCTTACGACACGCAGAGGATACGGAAGCCCCACCTAAGGCGCAGTGAGATCCATGCGCTTTCAGCAGAGAGGGACCGATTTATTGTCTCTAGAGAGGGTCTGCGTCTACTGCCAAGAGCAGAGTTTATGTCAAAGAATCAATCTTTGAAATATCCCGGCAAACCGATCATTATACCGAAACTAACTAGGTTTGATCGTGATGCCAGTGTCTGGTGCCCAGTCCGTGCTTTGACTAAGTACAAAAGATGGACAGACTCGTTACAGTCGAATGATAGACATCTGTGGATCTGCCATAAGAAGCCATATGGCGCCGCATCCATGGATTCTATGTCTCGTTGGGTAGTCGAATGTATTCAGACTACCCATGAGATTGTGACTGGGAACCAGGTGCAATGCGCAAGGGCACACGATGTTAGAGGAATAGCCGCCTCGACTGCCCTTTACAATGGTGTTCCATTAGAGGACATCATGGCTGTTGCACAATGGCACTGTGAGTCCTCTTTCACGGATTACTATATGAGGGATCTGTCAGACTCTGCCAATCCACTCGCTTTAGCTGTTTTGAAACGATAGTTAAAATGATCACACTGCAATTCTCCATTTTTGGCATTTGTAAGCAAGAATTAGGAAGCAGACATGGTCAGGCGAGAGGATGTCAACCAGATTGTGTCACTGATGGCCGGGCGAGTGAGTGGTTGAGGCTCCACGTCTGGAATCCAAATATCATGAGGTAATTCAAGATTGAGAGTTGTATATTATGTGTATATATCATGTTCATTCATCTTATATATTCATGCTCGTTCCCAGGCTGATATATGCAAAGAGCAGTTAACCCTCTTAGCATATTTGTGTTTTCAGGCGAGATGCATGTTCGTGAGTTCTCTCTCTTCTCTTAGGAGAAAAAAGGGGGTGGGGGCTGGGCAGTGATGCTAATGTGATTCGGTCCCTTAACTTGATGGTCCTTTTAGGTCTCCATTTGTCAAGTTTAAGTCTAAGCTCTCTCCAAGGGGCAAAAGTAGCAATTGATGGCTTGCCCCTTCCCACCAGGTTACTGTCTAAATCTGGTGTATGTCAGAAGTAATAGAATGGTGAGTATTGATCGAAGGAGAATGAAGGAAATTCCAATTTCCCTTTCTCCGAGATCTAACAATACTCACCATTCTATTACGGACCCTGCCTCCCAGCCCCATGGAGGCAAGTCATGGGTATCTCTTGTTTGGTGGCTATGCAAACAATATGAGCTTCATGGCAAACGGGTACTCGGCTGTTGGGAGCCGAGTACCCGGTTCGAGGAGCCGGTAAAGCTTACTAAGTCTATAGTCCTAGGGCCAGCTATCCAAGATAGCTTGTATCAGAAGTAATAGAATGGTGAGTATTGTTAGATCTCGGAGAAAGGGAAATTGAAATTTCCATCAGACCATGTGTCATGACGGATATATTAGCTATCTATAAAATTATAGACAATATAATGAGATTGGTTAATGCGTAATAATTTACACATCATTGAAAAATGCATAATCTTTACAATGTGTCTTTATAACGCGTAATTCAATAAGTGCGTAAATATAACTATGCATTATAACGCATAATCGGTCACGCATAATTGAAAACGTGTAATTATAACAACACGTTCTGTGAGTCGTACCCCAATGGACCCTGTTGGTTTTTGGCATCTCAAGGAGTATTATTGCTCGAAAAAGCCACTATGTGCTTATGTGTCCAACTAATTTAGTTTCTCAAAAATTTTCTATGGCTGTAACAATACATTTTGCCACGATACAATATGTCATGATACACTGGTCACGATATGATACACGATATGATACTTTATATAAGTTTCATCTCAATCTGTCCATTTTAATCCACTCTCCGCCTCTCAGTGCAGATAAACAAATAATTAACATATTCTGATGAAATTTAGTGAAAATGGTGCCCTTGTGCATAACTTTAGCTATAGCTTGCCTGACAATGTTAACGCATGATGGACACCATGGGCATATTTTCTTGTATCGCGTGTGTGTCAATGCGACAGGTCACGATACGATATGTGTATCGTGAGCATGCGTATCGCGATTCACCAATATATCGGTGAATCGTTACAGCCCTAAAATTTACAAAGAATAGAACATCGTGATTTTGCTGTTGCTGAAACTAAAGCTAAGACGGAAACAGAAAATAAGGCAATGATTAATAATGTTTTCCGGACAAGTTGAATGTCTTCAGTGTCATGCAGAATGTTAAAATTTGAAATTATAATTTCATATCATCTTGATTACAGTAATTCTTTAATGTTGAATTACTGTTACTGTTGTACATTATCACACTACTATTGCAGTACTGTACTACGACTGAAAAGCTAACTGCAGTCCGCAACAGTACCATGACCAAATGAATCCGAAATAAGACAAAACCAGAGGAACATATATGCAGGTGGACAAGTAGGGTCCATGAAGACTTACATAGTCTAATTCACGAATGCTTAAGGAGCATTCTAATACAGTTCATAATCTAGGAACCTGTTGCGAAGACGGCACGGCCTTCTTCCTGTTCGACTCTGAATGGTGTGAGTTTAGAGTTGGTCATCTCCTCGGACATGACACCTCATGCGCCTAGGAAATGTGTGATGCATGTCCCTTCAGACCTGACACCTCATGTACCTAGGGGAAAAAGTGATGCGTTTTCTCTTCGGACCTGACACCTCATGCGCCATGGGGAAGTGTGATGAGTTTCTCCTCGGACCTGACACCTCATGCGCCTAGGAGAGTGATGCTGTGTTTGTGGGACGGGTAAAACAGAGTCAATATCCAGGTCATCTGTCAAAACAGCATCTAGATCATCATGCAGAGTTGATGAGGATGGATCAATACCATATGGAGTGGTTTTATCCGAATCTTCTCCAAAAATGGATACATGGTTAACATCACATAGCGAACAGCCATTATCGGGGGATAATAAGACATCATCATCGCCATGATCTTCAGGGCTTATAGCACGTCTCATTCACAATACCCATAGAGGTAAATCATGATCTCTGCATAGCTTTAATCTATCATGGTGAACAACTAGTTCCCGGCGTTGGGTTTTGATACCAAACAGTGCTTCTGACAACTTTTTTATAAATAATAAATGGACCAGGTTGCAGAATTAGCAAGATAAACTACATCACCAACATGATAGGCACGCTCATGCAAACGTAGATCATACGCTTTTTTCTGGTGCTTCTGACTCATTTTAAGGTTATCCTGTGTTATCTCATGAGTTTCGTGCAACGTTTGCTGTAACTGTTGGACGAAGTTACTGGCATCTGAAGGGGCATCATCTGTAGTCGCAGACACAGGGCATTTGCACATTATGTCAATAGGCTGTAGCGCTTCTCGACCAAGCATCATCATGTTGGGAGTATAACCCATCTGTCGGTTTACAGTAGATCATATAGCTCCAGTGATGAAAGGAATACACTTGTCCCAATCTTTCTGTCTGTCATGCTCTTGCAGGTAACACCATATACACTGCAAGATGGTACGGTTTATACGTTCAATCAGTCCATTCGAACATGGTCTATAAGCTGTGGTGCGAATTTTTGAAATCTCCAGTAGATCGCGCAGTTACTTAAATAAGTTGCTCTCAAAGTTATGACCCTGGTCAGTGTGTTAGAAATATGAACAGCCAAATGTGGTGACGAAACGCTCCACATACGTTTTAGCTACCAGTTCTGCCCATTATTCAGGGAGCGCATAGCACTCAACCCATTTAGTGAATTGATCTATGATCATCAACACATATCTATTTCCCAGTGCAGATGTGATAAAGGGGCCCAAAATGTCCATATGTACCCGTTCCAAGGGAAAACCAGCATGGAACTCGGCCAGAGCGGCTCTAGGTCGGGTGGAGGCCTTTTTGCTACAGCTACAAATCAGATAGGATTTCACATACGCCACCACATCATGAGAGTATTCGTGCCAGATATATTTAGCCTTCACTCTCTCTAATGTTTTCTGCTCACCCATGTGACTGGCAAGCTTGGAATCATGACAATTTTCAAAAAGCAGGTTCTGGGGAACTTTGGGACTACCAGTAGATTCCGTGTGGTATTTGCTTCTACCCAGAGATAGTGCAAAATGCTATCAACAAAAATCAATTGATTATGACGAGCCCCCCAAAACTTGACAGCTGGATTAGCTAAATATAGCTCCGCGTCAGAAGGTGTGTGTAGCTGCTCAATCCGTGATACAACTGTCTTCAGGTTAGGATCCTCCAACTAACGCTCCCTTAGATCTTCCAAAGAGAATGCGTCTAACCAGTTTGACTTCCGATAACCTGGTCTGTTGGTTGGTGTGGGGGGGGGGGGACACCATCCAGCAGTCCATCTGGATCGTCGCTGTCTGTGTCGCTGTCTGCTATGTCACTAGTACTCAGTTGAAGGGCCCTTATGGGTTGAAAAGCCAAAGGAATTACATCATCAACGTCTTGTTCAAATTGAGACCATTGTTACGGAAGCTTGATAAAATATTTGCACCCACCACATGGTAATGAACTAAGAGATTGGCCAGCTTTATAATAGTGGCAAGGTGACGAATCACTCGGAACTCGTGATAGACCATCAGCATTAAAGTTCTGTTTACCGGGCCTGTACTGCATTGTCATATTGTAATAGGACAGTTCTTCTAGCCATCTAGCTAGTTGTCCTTCGATGTGCTTGAAAATGAGCAGCCAAGTGAGACTCTGATGATGGTCAGTCCGCACAATAAATAACCATCCTAGCAAGTACATGCGGTACTGCCTATTAAATGCTACCACGGCTAGCAACTCTGCGTGTGACACAATATTTACGCTGAGCCGGTGTCAACATTCGGCTCGCAAAGCCAATAAGCACCTCTTTCCCATTCTGAATTTGGGATAGCTCAGCACCAATAGCAGCCTCTGAAGCATCAGTATCCAGTATGAAGGAACCATCCGGTGTCTGATAACCTAACACTGCAGTGTTGGCCATAGCGCCCTGAAGTGCTTCGAAAGCTACCTGATGCTCTAGAGTCCAGTTATACTCTACTTTGGAACTGGTAAGTTCAGAGAGAAGAGCAGAAATACCAGCAAAACCCTGTATGTGCTCTCGGTGGTAATTCATGAACCCTAGGAAAGATTCCAGCTCTTTCTTTGTCTTAGGAACAGGCCAATTAGCGACGATTTCCATACTGTTTGACTTAACAGTGATTCCCTTTTCTCCTTCGATCAATACTCACCATTCTATTACTTCTGATATACAGCTGACTCTGACAGCTGGCTCTAGGACTATAGACTTAGAAAGCCTTACCGACTCCTGGAACCGGGTACTCGGCTCCAAACTGCCAGGTACCCGTCTGCCATAAAGCTCATTCTTGTTTGCATAGCGACAAGAGAATACATGCTTTTTGCAGTTGGAAAGTCTTAAGATTGTTTAAGCCTAAGTCTTTTTACTGTGATTAATTATGATAGCCTGTGCATTCTCAAAAGGATATTTGGATTAATATGGATGCCACCGATGATAACCAGGTCGTATATTTCTATGTTATTCCATAGTTAAAAGACTTAGGTCTCTAAAATTTTGTCTGTGTTGCATGTTCCAATTTCTAACCCCAAAGAATCTGGGACGTGTGTTAACAACGAAATATGCCAGATGATTGCCTTTCTTTAAACCCCAACAGGCGATCGGCAGATATGAAATTAGGTGTTGGCTTATCGGTGTTTTAACTCGATTATCGGGGGACGTCGTTCTCCGTAAGATCCGAGCGGGTGACATCACACCCGTGTTTCTCGGATGTTTATGTGAAGAAAATGTTTCATTAATTCGCGCATCTGATTCTGGGTGCTGCGTACTTTAATTGGTACCAGAAAAACTTTGGAATTTTCAAGTTTTGCGTGTTGTCACGATCTGTTTGCAATGATCAGTGGTTTCAAAATTCTTGATTTATATGTGTGGTCTGCGGTTTTACCGTGTGCTACAGCAGTTTGTTTACATTTTGTTGTTTCTTCACATATCGTTTTGGCCTTCGTTAGGAGTATAATTTATATTTATTAGTAAATATACCCCGAATGCTATGCGATATGATTCCTGGTTCCGTTATACATCCTTGCGGATCAGTGTATGGGTATATTATTGCCCGCTTCGTTCTTGTCGTCATAATCAATGCGATCTTTGCTGTAGCGTTGCGGGGTGGGGTGCGGGAGGGTTTCAGTTAATTTATGGACAAAATATTTGAAAATTAATTGTCTGCCTTCCATTTCTGTTTCGTTCCGCTGGCTTATTGTAGGTTTGGCTTTTTATAGGCCGAGCCAGCCCCGCCATCATGTGACGAGTGCCACATATCGTATGGGTTCTATGCAAGGACCATGTCTGTTTCCACTGTACTAAGTATAGTCTTGACAGTAGGTGTAACGTTTGCGCTGTGTGGTCGGTCGATATGATGCTTAAGTTCCTTGCCAGAAGGACTTGGCAGGGTCTGACGTGGTGTCAGGCGGTCCGAAAGTAAATCGTGCAGCGTCCGTTTCGGCCCGTGGGGGCATTCCACGTCTGCAACCGGAGGTGGTGGAGATGGCACCGCCGGCCCGTGGGGGCATTCCATGTCTGCAACCGGAGGTGGTGGAGATGGCACCGCCGGCGTGGTTTGGTCTGTCTAGGCAAGGTTTCTTGCATAGCGTTCTGCCCACGCTGGTGTCATCCCTGCTGCCGAAAGTTGTAGGGCAGTCTCTCCCCATGTTTGATTCGGACCCTGTCCTTGGACAGGGTTCTGGACTGGCCACCGAGGGAGCCGCCTCATACGGCCCCCTGGCAGTCCCGTCGTGCTCCGGCCTGATGGGTTCTGTCTCTCTGCGGCCACCTCCGGGTGGTCCAGCAGCAGTGGGCGGTCCGTCAGGCATGGGTTTCCATGGTTTTCCTTGTCTAGTGACGACTCTTCGGGGTCTGAAGATGAGGAGGCCAAGAAGGAGAGGTTGCTCCGGATCTAGGCTGGATAGTCAACAAGGAGAAATCTGAGTTGACACCCACTCAACATTTCGTTTATTTAAGGATGCGATTCGATCTCGAGGAGGGCAGGGTTTTTTACCCGTCAGAGCCCAGAGTGGTATCTCTGTTAGCCATCCTCAAGAGATTCGATTGGGAAACCACATTCAGGCGAGGCGGTTTCTTCAGGTGCTGGGCATGATGGTCTCCATGGAGCAGGTAAACCTGTACACTGCTCTGATGTGAAGACCTATCCAGTTGTATCTGATGTCTCTGTGGAAACAGAGAATAGAACCCCTGTCAAAACTGGTGCCAGTTTTGGAGCCAATAATGTCGCATCTTGTATGGTGGGAAAAAGCATCAGAATCTCCTAGTAGGAGTTTTCTCTGCACCTACCCCACCCCCAGCTGTCCGTGTAAACGGATGCATCGCTAGAGAAATGGGGGGGGGGGGGCCCACCTGGGAGAACACCAGGTCTCGGGCACATGGACTCTCCAAGAGAGCCAGCTGCATATCAATCTGTTGGATATGATGGCAGTGGAACTGGCATTGGAAAAGTTTCTTCCAAAAGTCAGGGGCAAGGCGATATTGATACGGTCGGACAACTCGACAGTAGTATCATACAGAAATCGCCAAGGCGGGACCAAGTCACCCACACTATGTATCTAAGTGTGGCACTTGATTCAATGGTGCAGGAATTACTCGGTTGTTTTGATAGCAGCTCATATTCCTGCTTACGCGTACCCACCTACCATTCTTCTACCGAAGATATTGGTGAAGATCAGGGAGGAACCGTGCCTGGTCCTGCTAATAGCGCCATTTGGCCCAGCAGGGCGTGGTTCACGGATCTTCGAGATCTGCGGGTGGAAAATCCAGTGCAGTTACCCGAGATTCCGAACATAATCTCCCAGGCCAAGGGATGCTTCCTACACGAGCGTCCCGAAATGTTATTGACTGCGTGGTTGTTGTCAAACAACGTTCCACGTCGGAGGGCTTTTCTCGACATGCTGCAGATTTCATCGCAGCTGCGAGAGGGGGGGGGGGGGGGGGGGGGGGGGGTCAACCTTCAAGTCATATAACAACAAGGTTAACAGATTTGCAGACTGGTGTGAAGAAAAGGGTATTGATACCTTTCATTCCACTATTCAGCAAATAGCAGACTTTCTCTGTGAGCTATTCTTTTCAGGACTAGCTCCTGTCACAATTGCTGGATACAAGTCAGCTTTGGCATCAGTTATCCCTTGTCTAGCCAACAGGGATAGTCCAGAGGTGGCCCAGTTGAGTGTGATGGTGAAGGGAATGAGCAATCTCCGACCGAGACAACCGGTAGTCATTCCAGCCTGGAGTCTATCTTTAGTGCTTAATGTACTGGCCAAGCACCCTTTCGAACCGTTGCGTTCGGCTAGTCTAAAGCATTTGACTCTAAAGGCGGTCTTTCTATTGGCAGCTTCCTCAGCTAGAAGGCGTAGTGTGATCCATGCACTTTCAGCAGCGAGGGACCGATTTATTGTCTCCAGAGCGGGTCTGCGTCTACTGCCAAGAGCAGAGTTTATGTCAAAGATTCAATCTTTGAGATATCCCGGCAAACCGATCGTTATACCGAAACTAAGTAGGTTTGATCATGATGCCAGTGTCTGGTGCCCAGTCCGTGCTTTGACTAAGTACAAAACGGGCAGACTCGTTACGGTCGAATGATAGACATCTGTGGATCTGCCATAAGGAGCCATATGGCGCCGCATCCATGGATTCTATCTCTCGTTGGGTAGTCGAATGCATTCAGACTACCCGTGAGATTACGACTGGGCACCAGGTGCAATGCGCAAGGGCATGATGTTAGAGGAATAGCCGCCCTTCCGCCCTTTAACAGTGGTGTTCCGTTTAAGGACATCATGGCTGTTGCACAATGGCACTGTGAGTCCTCTTTCACGGATTATTATATGAGGGATGTGTCAGACTTCGCCAATCCACTCGCTTTAGCTGTTTTGAGACGATAGTTATATGACCACACTGCTCTTCTTCCTTTGTTGGCATTTGTAAGAAAGAATTAAGAAGCAGACATGGTCGAGCGAGAGGATATCAACCAGATTGTGTGGCCGGACAAGTGAATGGTTGGAGACTCCACGTCTGAAATCCAAATATCATGAGGTAATTCAAGATTGAGAGTGTTTTGTATTATGTCTGTATATCATGATCATTCATCTTATATAGTCATGCTCATTCCCAGGCTAATATATGCAAAGAGCAGTTAACCCTCTTGGCATATTTGTGTTTTCAGGCGAGATGCATGTTCGTGAGTTCTCTCCCTTTTCTTAGGAGAAAAAAGGGGGTGGGGGTGGGGGCAGTGATGCGAATGTGATTCGGTTCCGTTAACTTGATGGTCCTTTTAGGTCTCCATTAATCAAGTTTAAGTCTAGCTCTTTCTCCAAGGGGCAAAAGTAGCAGTTATGGCTTGCCCCTTACCACCAGGTTACTGACCAAATCTGGTGTATATCAGAAGTAATAGAATGGTGAGTATTGATCGAAGGAGAATGAAGGAAATTTCAATTTCCCTTTCTCCGAGATCTAAGAATACTCACTATTCTATTACGGACCCAGCCTCCCAGCCCCACGGAGGCAAGCCATGGTTTTCTCTTGTTTGGTGGCTATGCAAACAATATGAGCTTCATGGCAGACGGGTACCCGGCAGTTGGGAGCCGAGTACCCAGTTCCAGGAGTCGGTAAGCCTTTTTAAGTCTATAGTCCTAGAGCCAGCTGTCAGAGTCAGCTGTATATCAGAAGTAATAGAATGGTGAGGATTGTTATATCTCGGAGAAAGGGAAATTGAAATTTCCTTCAATCACTCACCAATTTACCTAAGAAACAGAGTTCTGTGTGGAACAAATTACACTTGTTAGGTTTTAATTTAAGGTTGTGCGACAGGAATCGGGAAAGAACAGCCTTCAAGTTGGTCATATGACACTACTGTTTGAGTACACCTCCAGTATATAACCTGATATAGACTGGCACCAGTCTGTACTCACTCCCTGGTGACGCCTGTCACTATGCATGCCTGCGCATGCGCATTAAAGCCCAAATAGGAAACAGATTCACTTTTCAATTATTCTGCAAGCAGAATAACTGCAAAATATTCCAGCTAAGTTTGTTATAGCTTTGCGCTGTGTCAGCTTACTGTTTCTAGAATTTCATCATTACAAGGATGCCTAATATGAAGTCTATCCTCCCTAAGTTATGTTTATGGAGTATTTTGTGGTTTTTATTGGTTTTTATACTCTACTAAAATGTTACTGGTTTTTGTGATGTATCTCGTTTTCGTGGGTACCCTTAATATGCTTAAGTCATCATCATCATTTAAAATCCCTCTTCTACTCAGGAGCCTTTAAGTCACTTATTACAGTTTAGTGCATAAGTTAGACAATGGAGATCTTGTTGGCTCAGTAATGATTGACTTTAAGAAGGCATTCGATCTTGTCAATCATGATATTTTACTGAGAAAACTAAGAATATACAAATTTGGAGAAGATGCTTTAAACTGGTTTTGTTCATATTTAAAGGACAGACAACAATACGTTTCAATTTCTGGAAAGGTTTCTAACCATTTGCCAATTGATATCGGAGTACCGCAGGGCTCTGTATTAGGACCGCTCCTGTTCATTTTATACATCAATGATCTCCCTATGTGTGTCAATAACCTTATGGATATGTATGCAGATGATACGACTATGCATACTGCTAGCTCCAATAGCTCTGAAATACGAAAAAACTTAACTAACGGTATGCAATCTGTAGAAAACTGGTGCGTAGATAATAAAATGTTGCTGAATACAGATAAAACTAAATTGATGATGTTGGGAAGTAGGTATAAATTAAAACATATAAACACACATGATGTTATAATACCTCCAAGCAATGGAAACCTAAACGTTGTTAAATCTGACAAACTTTTAGGCTTAAATATAGATAATGCACTTACATGGAATGAACATATAGGCAAATTGTGTAAAAAGATTTCTTCGTTGATCTATATGCTAAAGAGAAATAAGAATTATCTTAACACAGAACAAAGAAATCTGTTTTATAAATCTTATATTCTTTCACACATAGATTACTGCAGTCTTGTATTTTGTCAATCTTCACCTACACTGTTGGATAGGTTAGAAAAGTTACAAAAGCGAGCTGCTAGAGTAATATTAGATATGCCTTATAGAACACCATCAGCGCCATTATATAAAACACTAAATTGGACAACTTTAACTAAAAGAATGATGATTAAAACAGGCATTATGACATACAAGGCGAGAAATGGGCTTGCTCCCAGCTACATAAAAGACATGTTCATTTCAATCGAGGATGCACACACTAGGAATTTGCGCTCAAAGACATTTAATCATCTACAAGTTCCCAAGATTAAAACAGATTATGGAAAGAAAAGCTTTACACATGCAGCCCCACAACTGTGGAATTCTCTACCCTCAACTGTTACACAGTCTACCACTTTAATGTCTTTCAAGTCCAATCTTCAGGAATATATAAATCAAATGTAACGATAAAGTAATAAACTCAGAGCCATTACACTCTGAATTCCAAGGGCATAGGTATAAAGCCAGCTAAGCATGTTAATGATGACATGATTTAAAGTGTGTTTAGCAGTGACACCCACGCTGCCTTCAAAAAAAAAAAAATTAATAATAATAAAATAAAAAAAAGAAAATAAATAAATAGCTAGCATTCTAATAATTGTATATCATTTGTACACAGGATATAATACATGTATGTAAACTTTTGACTAATAACTGACTATTTCTACTTGTAATATGTTGTATATATTTGTACATAGTATGATTTGTGTGTAAGTGTACTTGCAGTGTTTTTTTCTCTGTCAGTTTGTCTGTGTGCGTGCATGTGTATGCATGTGTGTGCATTCTTTCTGAGGGCCTCGGGAAGATCAGATTTTACTGACGTTGTTTACCCTCATTAAATAAAGGGTATTATTATTATTAGGAAATTGTTTTAATCCCTTAGAAAGTTTGTTCTTGTCTTTAGGGATTTTTGATATTTGAATTTGAGGTTTCCTGCCTTTTCTATAGCATGCGTTTTTGCTTTATATCAGACTCTATTTTAATGAAGTTCTTTTAAGATCTTTCAAAGCTGTATGCTTCATTTTCAACTTTTATTTCCATTTTTAGGAGTCTGTAAAATCGGTCGAAAAAGTCAAGTGTACGTCCTCCAAGTGCGATCGTGTTCACTCTACGGAGTTTGGAGGCCATGTCTGTCTTAAGTGTACTTCATGTACTCCCACAAAGATGTGCGTGGTTTGCAAGCTTATTTCAAAGATTTTTCATCTAAAACCATGCTGGCCTCTGAGCGCCCCCCCCCCCCACCCTGTCGCTTCAAAGACAAAAGCTGTGTCTTTTTCTAAAACATCTGTATCTAATCCACCAGCAACGGAGGGGGGGGGGGGGCCTCTTCGTCTAATTCCGACGCCATGTTAGCACTTTTCGCTAGGTTCAAGTCTTTTGCGACTGTCTAGACAAAATCATTAGATGAGAGCATATCGTCTGCCATCCGCGCAGTTATGGATATTTCTTCCGAATCGGACGATGACCAGAAGGTTAGCGGATGTGTCCGCAAATCATCCGCAAATGTGGGAAGCCTACTTCCCTCACGTCCAGTCAGGAGATTCAGTCACCAAAACAGAAAATTAGAGAGTGATGGGGAGTGGTCTGGGATTCCCTGTCAGTCTCAGGTCTTTGGTCTCTGGAGGAGTCGACAGCTCACATCAACATCTTGGAGTTGTGGGCTGTCAAGAAGGCTCTCCTAGCTTGGTCGGATCGATTAATAGGATTCAAAATCTTGATCCGATCGGACAATTCAACGGTAGTCTCCTACATCAACAGACAGGGGGAACGAGATACTCTCTCCTTTGTATGGAGGTTCGGAACCTTCTCTTGTGGTGTCGCAAGAATCAGATTTTTCTAGTGTCCTCTCATGTCCCAGGCAGTCTGAATTTTCTTGCGGACCAGCTGTCTCGTCCCAGCAAATTCGCCCACACACAGTGGCAGTTAAAGAGGTCGGTTGCCAGAGCGATTTTCAATCTCATGGATCGTCCCCACGTGGATCTGTTTGCGACTTGTCTAAATGCCCAGATCTCCTCTTTCATGTCTCCTTTTCCGGACAGTCAGGCGTTGCCAGTGGACGCCCTGTCTCAGTCCTGGACAGTAATGTTCGCTTATGCGTTCCTCCAACAATCCTGATTCCGTTGGTTTTAAAGAAGGTCAGTGACCAGTTCTGCGAAATTCTTCTTATAGCTCCCTTTTGGCCAAAACGGATCTGGTTTGTGGATCTTCTCGATCTCCTGGTAGACTTCCCTCGTCTTCTTCCAGCCTCCCCAGATCTTCTTTCTCAAGTAAGGGGACTGTGTCGGCATCCAAACCCAGAAATCTTCAGTCTGTGCGTTTGGAGGATTTCAAGCATCAACTCTCTGAGGGCAAAGTTTCTTCAAGATATCAGGAGATTATTGATTCTACCAGGAGGGCCATTGACTTGTAATATTTTCTTGATGTTTGCTCTGCTTATAAACATCTAGGCTTTATGTTCATTATAAGCCACCCGTATCTATCAATGATATTTGTGTTAATATTGAATACTTTTAGGGAAGCCCCAAAATATAGAACATGATGCATGTTGTATGAACGAATATTTATAACATATCATCCTGTAAGCGCTAAAATATTGGTGCAATGGTTCGCGCAATCTTGGAATCACAGGTCATACTTTTGATAGCTTTCTCAGCAGGGATGTGCCCAGGTTGGGCGGCGCTGGGCGCACACGTCCACTCATCAGTGTACGCCCGGCACTCTGGCAAATTTTGCCATTTACGTCCGGCTCTAAATTTGTCAACTTTATTAGCAGTCAGTTGCAAAACTATATATCACAATATATTAGATATAACAACCAAAGAATTCATTGTTTATTATTTAAAAATTCATAAAAGGAAAATAAAAAAAAAATGATACCAAAAAATAACACAAAATTAGAACACATTAAATTTTTCACGTTAGAAATTCTTACCATCTTACAGCTACTTAATGTATACCCTATATCCATCATCGCGGGAGTGAAATTATTAATTGTGACCACCTAAATATTTTGTATATTTTAATAAACATTGTTTATTTCATCAAAATTAATCCAAAGTTTGACATAAAATGGTGTCAAGAAAAAATAGAAATCACATGGACGAGTTTAGGTTGTTACCCGAGTAGCCCGAAGATGCTAATAGTATTACTTGGTTAGAGACTTGCACAATCCACAAATAGGAGGGGGAGCTTCGAGTAGCTACCAGAGTGACGGAAACTCGGTCATTTAGCTGATTAATACTCGGTAGAATGTAATGTAACCAAGTCAGCCAGGCCGAAATCGCCCAAGTGAACAAAAATCTCGCCAGTAAATATACTGCCGAATACATTTACTGATTAGGTAATAGTGAATTTATTGATTAAATTATTTTTAAAACATCTTCTGTATATATTTATAATTAATTTGTGATATTGGCATTTGCAACGTTGCAAAGTCGGTTTTTATTTGGGAGGGCTCCTTCCAGTCCAGATAAAGTTCAGTGGAATTCCTCCAATCACAAAAGAGCTTTAATTTGGTCATCCATCTTGAGAAGGGATCTAACCTCATTTTATTTCTTACGTTGTTTTGGGTCATTTTATGTTGGTTTACGACAATACATGTAAAATGACTTCTCAATTTGAGTTGTATTTCATCATTTTAGAATGATACACATAATATTGTTATTGCACTACTGCGAGAGGAAATAGCGGTTTCCCTTTGATGATAACGGTTCCATGCCTTTTAAGAGGGGAGGGCGGGGGTGGGTGGGGCGTGATGGGGTGAGACAGGCTGTCTGCTTTTTCAACTTTCAGAATGCAGGAAATGGCTTCTAAGACTATCTTTGTTCAGATTTTTTCTCCCTGATTTTCATGCATTCTGAGGGATGGGAAAATTGGACAGATTCTCCTCTTTAAACCCCTCAAAATGCAGGAAATGGCTTCTCAGAGCATCTAGGTTTTCACAAATTTGTGCTCCCCCCCCCCATGTACATTAAAGGGATATACAAGGCTGTGTTGATGTCCATTACCATCATTCTACAAAATGATGCAGAAATTTGTTCACCATATTTAAAGGCAATATTTGAAGCACATATTTTCCAATGTTAATACAATTATTAGCTAAATGGAAATATACATCTTGTAGCAAATTATAAAAGGTGTTAACATGTGGATTGTCAGAAGTCTAGTACACATATTAAGTAAATCAGCCTTTGTTAATGTCCCTTAGCCCCGTTTTGAGAAAATAGCCAAAAAGCATCTCGAGGATTCATTGAATTGCATATAAATTTAAATATTAAAATTATTAGAACTTTTTTTCAGAACAGCTATCTACATTCTGTTAAAAGTAACTAAATTTGTCTAAAAAGCCTTTCTATGAAAATCTTCAAACCCCTAAAATGGTCAATTTTGCCTACATGTATGTAATGCAAATTGTGCCCAGTTCATGACACATGACCGCCACCATAATAAATCTGGCTTTGTCAATAATGTCAAGGATGCCAATATTCTTGCATTTTCTCATCCACATTTTTACTGTGACCATTGTCCCATTAGTAAATGGCATCTGTTAATACACTTGAATCATTTGACAGTAGTGTCAAACTGTCACTGATGGTTCCCCGTCGATCAATGGGGCTTTTAACATTGTCAATAATGTCAAGGATGCCAATATTCTTGCATTACCTCTCCACATCTTTACCTGTGACCATTGCCCCATTTGTAAATGGCATGTGTTGTGTGTGCCCTCTGAGCAAGTGGAGCTTTCTGTGGTGGTCAGTAGTGTCAGGCATATACAGACTGTTTTACCGCACACATTTTCACATTTCTGGCCAGGGACCCTTGATCCATTGATCATTAGCATCAGTTAAATTTTCAACATTGACAACCGCTTCTTGTTACATTGGTCAATAGAGTAAATGACACTTGATTTAGTTGGCAAATGT